>JAECUM010041640.1:0-12224 GCA_016617855.1 Megalonaias nervosa
AGTTGTCGAGAACATAGACTTTTAGCGCACGGAGTAAAACAGGGTGATGGATTTGATTGAAAGTTATATTTTACAAGTAAATGTACTACACATTTACGAAATGAATACAAATGCAAATGAAATAGGTGCAGCTACAGCTGATACGCAACAATAATTGAAAATAGAAATGACAAAAGAGAATATCACCAATGAAAAATAAATTATAGTTGTAATGCCAATCGATTTCATGCCCACTGATTCTGGCCATTCTTAACAACCTGAACGTATCATATAATGATGAATTTCAAAGCTAATTAAAGGTTAATTTAATTGGGTGGTTCTATTTTTAATCTAAAAGTAACCACATACTGTAGTAACGATTCATCTATGGATGTTGAAAGATAGATTTTCATACTATACTAAAAATTAATCTCCTTTGCTGAATGATAGATGTTGATACCGATTAATCTACTAATGTTGAATGATAGATACTGTACTAATGATTAATCTACTAATGATGAATGATAGCTGTTGATACTGTACTAACGATTAATCTACTTTGCTGAAAGATAGATTTTCATACTGTACTAACGATTAATCTCCTTTGCTGAAAGATAGATTTTCATACTGTACTAACGATTAATTTCCTTTGCTGAAAGATAGATTTTCATACTGTACTAACGATTAATCTCCTTTGCTGAAAGATAAATTTTCATACTGTACTGTTGGTGCATGATGGATGATGATACCATGCAAACCATTAATCTACTTATGTTGAACGGTAGATAAAACTATCGTAACGATTAATCTCCTTTGCTGAATAATAGGGGCTGAACTTTAATGTACTGTTGAATACACTAAGTAAATATAGAGTGTTACGTGTAGGCTCGTACAAAAGTAACAATAGAAAAGAGTGAAGTCAACAAGCTTTGTAAATTTAGCAAAATAATTTATTTACCTAGAAAACAAGGTTAAAAAAATGAAATAGGACTTGGTTTGTGAATCTAATCCAAAAATTAATCCTAGAATTCAAAAATATAAGTCCTATCACTAAAAAGTTCTAATTGAATCCAAGTTCGAATCTCGATGAAGTTCCAATATGGAAGGCGATGACGTCCTCTATAACCAGTTTGTGTTGATGTGTCATCAGTTCCTTGTTGAGTCACCAAGAATATAATTCCGGCTTTTGAATTCCAAATAATTTTTAGTAGATGTCTTTGTCCAAGAATTTCGTTGAAGAAGAGTATTTTCTAGGGTGAATAAATTATTTTAAATTTAAAAAAAATCAACTCAGATGGCAACAACAAGACAAATACCTTGAGCCCGAAGGTATATATTTACGACTGATCAAATTCACTAGAAAATGTCTGTTTTAACCCGCGGTTTTAGATCACATGATAGCTCACGTAGTCACTTAACTTGAACAGCGCAGTATAAAAAAAAAATGACAATTTGCACTTAGGCTAGAATAGCCCTATCAAAGAATCAGATTCCCACACTGGAAATAGATTTAAAAATAAAACTGTTTACAACAAACTAATACGTGTGTTGAACATGACCTTGGTAATGACCAATCATTTTCACTCAATGTTTACAAAATCGGAACCAAGGTCAAGAACTAGATTAGCTAAAAATATAATGTAACAATCTTTTCGCGTTCTAATCAGGCTAAAAGAATTGAACTAGGATTGCTGGGAAAAATGTCAAATCCAGTAAAAAATATTATGCTTACAACAAAATGTAATGAAATAAAAATAAAGTAAAAGAGAATTTAAAACTAACACACAAGCAATTAAATTATATATACGTAATAATAGTAAATATAATACAGGAAGGACAGTTTGTCGGATTTGAAAATTTTGTTTCTTGAAACAAGCAATGTAATAAACAAAATGTAAAAAAGCGTTAAAAAATTCAGAATATACTTTTCAATATTTAATATATAAAATTAAGCTTTTGTAAATTCTAATTGATGTAGATGGCTATCACTACTGTTTAATATCTATAGTTGATTGTCGTTGAAGACAGACTATCCATTCATATATCTGGTTGATTGTCATTCATATACATATATATGGTTGATTTTCATTGGAAACAGACTATATATTCAGGGGTGCCCGCAGAACTATTTTCGGAGGGGTGGGGGCAAACATGTAGTGGAAAGATTTTTAAGTTTTACGAATGCAGGCCAAAAGCATGTTCAGAGGTGAAATCGGAGGGGAGGGGGGCTTGCCCTTCTGTGCAGATGCCGATGTATCTATTCCTAAATGTGGTTGATAGTCAATGAAGACAGACCATCTATTCATATACATGTTTGATTGTCATTGACGACAGTCTGTATGTTCATATATGTGGTTGATTGTCATTGAAGACGGTCTAACTATTCATATATGTGGTTGATTGTTATAATGGTGCAAAATTTTGTAGAGATAATCTCACAGTACATTCTGTCGTTGTCAGCGTGATACGTAAGCATTTAGTTGGACGTATGGGATAAAATCACAATGAATTGCTGACTCCGAGGGTTGGGATCTGCTCTCTTTGTGGCATGAATTGAATTTTAATTGGAGTCTGTTCGATAACTCTCCAACAAATATGTCAATATAGGGTTAAGTGTAGGGAATGACAGGGTTGAGACAAACCAGAGCATAAACGTTTTGGGAAAACTTGGACCAACTGAAACCGGTGTCATAAAATTATATTTACAGAATAATTATTAATAAAGGAGGGCTAGCGAGGATTATTTTGACTTCGATGTGAGTGATAACATTTTTGGCAGCTCGAGAAAATACTCATCATTGGCTAAGCTAGACGGGGGGTCCCAGACGAAATTCAAGGTTTTAAAGTAATCTCCCTCATGATATCAATCAGTCCCAGTTTTTCTGCCGAAGTGGAAGCTGGCTTCGAGATCAGGAAAAAAAATTATCTTCTCGTTAAATAAATCTTCAATGGGACAAGATTTTGGAAATATTGAGAGACGCGAAAAGAGAGAGAGAGAGAGAGAGAGAGAGAGAGAGAGAGAGAGAGAGAGAGAGAGAGAGAGAGAATTCTCAGATGATAATCGAGCGAGGGTTCGGGGAGGCACAAAAGTATTGTTTCAATTGTATACAATATGTTCGCTGATGTAAGTCTGTAATTATTTGTTGTTTTTATTCGTTTTAAATTCATAGTTCAATTTTTACTTGAGTTCAGAAAAAAATGGTATATTAGTGGTCTGGAATGTTATATGATTCATGTATCGTAGGAATGTCATACAATATTTCGTTGGTATGAATCTGTTCGGATTGAGTGGTTTTGTATGTAATAGAAATCATATATTGTATGAATTTTATTCGTATCTTCTAAGACGATTTGTGAGAAGTAAATTATCTGTCTTAAATGATTTGTATCTGTATGCTTAGAATTTATTTTCCTATGTCTGGAAATGTATGTCAGTGAATCGCTAGTTAGCAAAGTAATGTAGTTAGGACAAGGAGTGAAGTCCGATAATTCTTTTGTGTAATTAGTTGTGAATTCATTTTAATCGAGAATCGATGGTGTTAGCACAAGGAAAGTGCGTCGACTGACACAGTCAGCTAGTCATTTTCAGCCCACTTCGGGGAGTTAAGTTTTATCAAAAGGACTAATTTTGTCATTGTTCCAGTTAGGAATGCTAGTAGCCACTAAAACGACGTCAATTTATGACTGTAGGGTGTGTATCAGTATTAGGTTGCGAAATGATCACAGCTTAGTTCTGTTGAATTTTTATTGACGATATCTAACGTAAAAGAAGGTGGGAATGTTGTTTGATCCCAGGAGAAGAAAAAGCATGACACATAATTAGTCTGGGTATTATATTTGTATTTAAGGGGAAAATAACTCCATACCTGTACTGACGGCGCCGTCTACATCCAAGACGGTTGGTGACTCGAAGAGGAGAGAGAGAGAGAGAGAGACAGAGACAGAGAGCAGTGCCGACCTATCACCAACGGTGATTTCGTAAAGACCTGAAGTAGCCAGGTGATGGTGATATGCTCCCGATCTGAGTTCGAGCAATCACTCGATTATATGATGAAATTTGCTTTTTCGGTTTAACAGAACGGCTAATTGAATTTCGCATAAAGTTTCTATCTCTGTTTCTAAGAGTACGCGAATCATTCAGATATCATGTTCAGTTTCATTTTGTTTATGTAACTGATTAAATTGTTATATTTAACGGAGATTCGTGTTGTTCTATTCTATATCTTAGCTCAGATCTCCGTTATTCCATCCATTAATTTCATATTTTATTTTATTGTTTACTCTATCCGGGGCAATAACACCGTGGTCGATCATCTCCTAGATAACGATAACCAAAAACCATAAGGAGTTGGGATGACTCGTCATCCACCACCTTCTGACGATTGTCATAAAAATGGACTATTTACAAGTGTCATATGTCCTTAATTAAAACTTTTTTTTAATATTTCTACTCTATACTAAGCCTCTCCTTGATTCACATTTATGGTATTTTGTCATTTTGATTAAGTCTTTCTTTGATTCACATTTATGGCATTTTGTCATTTTGATTAAGTCTTTCTTTGATTCACATTTATGGTATTTTGTCAATTTTATGCATGGCTGAAGAATTTATGTTCAACCCTATCTATATTATTACATAAAATTGTCGTTTCTAGTGGTGCGACGACTGCTCAAACGTCAAACGACTAGGCATTCATTTTTTGATTTTTCGATAACTGATTTCAAATAATTAAAGTCTTCTTTGTTTGAATATTTTTGCTTTTACACCTTTCATTTTAACCTTTCCATAGCTTCGCAACCAAATCTATTTGGCAGAGCAATGATAGCCCACTTCAGACGTGTTTTGTACGATAACCTGGTGATAGTGAGAATTATTGAATTCAGTAGCACAGAGAAACGTTTCCAAATATGCAAAAATGACATTTTTCCTTTAAGATTACAGAACATGATATCAAACGATTAAAATGGATGTCTGATCGATTTTGATGAACTGATGATAAATCTTTAAATTTAAGAGGATTCCAACACTAGTCGTCATAACAAGAAAACGAAATATTAAATATTTTTGCATACCCTTTCATTCCCTCTTACAGACATACAAGGTTTACAGTAAATCTACCATCCTGACTCAGAGACAAAAACATGTTTTGTCTATGTGACTTAACATTCTTTTTTATCGTCTGTTCCTTTTTACACTATGGTTGACTTGCATATAAATTCATGCACAAAATACGTTGATCTATATGTTAGTGTCAATCCCTATTATGTTAGCTACCATTGTAATTTCGGTCTTAAACAGAAGTACATAACACGTGATATATACAAATAGTGTATCAATATATTGAAGCAATAAGGTGTAATGGTATATTCTTGTTGAAATGTTTCATAATATGAGTAGTGACTGGTTGCGACATGTTAAAAGGTGTTTAGTAATACAATGTATCTCTAACGTTATTTTTATTTATACGCATAGTATTAACCACCGTAATATATAAACTAATTTTACAAGCGAGGAAGATCAAGGGAGAAAACCCTTTCAACCGTAGTGCAAGGTTACAAAAAAAATCTATTTCATGTGGGCCGGTAACGCAAGCTAATTTTTATCCAATCAGCAAGTAAATATTAAGGCTACAGTAGATTTGATTGGCTAATGCCCAGTGACATATTAGTCTGTCAATGTGTATAAAATCTGGTGATATTACCATCTCTGTGCACATGGTTCCATTGTGTGTGTAGCGAGGACAAATGTTGGCAAGGCATCAGCAGCAATATAGACTGGTTACATTGTGACGTGGAATGATAAACACATCACAGCCAATATACAAATAGTTATTAGTTTTGTTACAGATTGAAATGCCGTAGACAATATACGAAATTGCAGACTGTGCAAAGGCCATTTTAAAAAAATACAAAATATTTTTAAGAAACCATGGATGATGTAATTTGTGTACTTTTCGTTCCAAGCGATGTACGGTATCGTGAGCAGAACACAAAATTGGCTGCCATACTCTGACACTAATGTGGATTATTTGGTGTGTTCTGTGTATAGTCTTAAAAGATCAACATGGTGTGGCGTGGACATGTAACAACAATTTTGACAATATTTTTGTTCTATTTCGTGGAGGAAAGCAGCATGCAATCCCGTTACATTGACAGGTGGGAGAAAGTCTCAAGTAAGTATATAACATATTGCAGGACCTTGGGCAGGGTTTGTGGGCCCTAGGAATAATTCTCCCCTGTGACTGTTGTGGGCCCCCGGAAGTTTGCCCTAGTTTTCCTACCCTGTCCACGGCCCTGCCATATTGTAGGTAATCAAAAGCAATGATGTGGCAGCAAACGTCTTTAGTCTATTACAAACACCAAACAAGTCCAGAATTGATTTTAGATACAGTAGATATATAGCCGAGTGACAGATAGATAGACTCGTACCCAAGTCCGAATCTCCTCTGACCGTTATCACCCAACTTCAGATTTTTTGACATTTATGTTGGGGTAAATGTCAAAATATCTAACATAAGGTGGGAAGGGTCAGAGGAAACTTGGGCTAATACTCCAAATCGTCAACATAATAGATGCTATACTTAAGATAGACACAACTGCTGTACTTAACAGATATATACAACTGATATTGGACACTTCTTTTACATGGTGTTAAAAATAAATTTAGGTATCGAAGAAATGAATGCATGGATTTCTAAATAAAGCAAGTGAAACTTGATTTTAATTACAGTCTTTGTGGAAGCAAATTTTTATGGATTGCATGTGGAATCATAATAGATTCTGTTTTGTGTTTAATGTGTTGAACAGCGTACTGTAACGTATGGCGAAGCAATGAGTGACATTCACGAGTGAGATATTTCCGTACACACGTTGCTTCTCATGAAGATAGTGTAATGAAATAGATCTCGTGTAAAGTCGAGACATTCCGCTGCCACGTGTGGCCAATCCATGAGTGACAGGATGAAATGTTTCCATTTCAAGAGCGAAATATTTCGTTGCATCAAATATAGAAACAAAGATTTCCATTTTAATCATAATATAGTATATTTGAAGGAGAAAAACGACGATTTTGCATCAGTTTTTCCTACTCTTTCTATAGGAGCCACTGTAAAGTCAGCTATATTCCCATTTTAAGAAAACAATGTCGGAAACTTTTATAATAATTTGGGAAAGTAGCCTTACGACAAAAATTATCCTGCACCTAATGCTTTAGGTGGTTAATTTTAAAAATTAAATTAATGTCTGTTTTTAAACGAAAAATTTAGAAGTAGTTTTGGTCTATATATATATATATATATATATATATATATATATATATATATATATATATATATATATATATATATATATATATATATATATATATATACCTCAGATGTATACTGTTAACATTCTTCGTGGAGGTGTAGCACTGCAGTGATCGAAATCGGCATCTGTCAGTGCTTAACTTCCTCGCGCTAAAGATCTGAATGATTTATAGATTTTTGCATTTATTATTTGATTTATGGGGCGTTGAGTGAATTGAGTGACCTCGAGAGAACTATGTGTCCAAGAGAAGATGTCAGTATAGTCGATAGCAGAGGCTTCACCAATATTTCGGTAATAGCTTTATATCACAGCCTGGTTTCGCTGTTGACAAATTAGGTGTGAATGTGGTGAAAGTTACAATTGTTAGCTAACCAGGTTTAAGTATTATATTCGACTGAGAGTTTCGCCTTTAAACGTTTTTATCATTGGACATAGAGCTTTTAAAAGATGAGAGAGGGAAAGAAGAAGAAAACGAGTTAAATATGAAAGGCAGATAGATATATTATTTCCTGAATGGGAAAATATAGCAGTTCAAGAGGTGATATCGCCATTGTGACTGTATCTCTTTTATCGCGACTGTGAAGAAATAAATGTTTCTCACGCTGATAAATTTCCATATTCCGTTATTAAGTAGGGAACAGTATATTAACAGCGTGATTACAATATATTATGCATTACACTATCAGCCAGCTTCATCGACTTTTTGTGTATATGTTTACCGTATACTCGCTTATACATTCGACCCGTCTGCAAACGATATAGACCCTGATCAGCCATTGAATAATGTGCCGGCAGATCAGGGACTATGTTGTTTGTTCTACAGGTTAGTTAACAAACTACATATGCTCGGATGTACCGGCGCATTATGTGGTGGCCGATCATTGTCTGTGCAGTGGTCTCGAGTAAAGACGGTATGCTAAACAGGTCTAAGTCAATGTTGATGAAGGTAATGTTGATATGTCGTATATGCTACGTCCTTTAGCATGTTTAGAATTGTTGTATTTTCATTTTTCAACAAAACTTTAATATCGTAGCTTGTATTACCCATGTAACAGACCAAATTTTTAGGTCGATATCTGTTTTGTTATTGTTAATCTCTGTAAGCAACATTTAGCTAGACACATGTACGATTAACTAGATTTATGGGAAATGGCCGCCATTGAAAAGCCATAATGTACGGATTGGTTCAGCCAAAGTCAGGAGTTATCGATATATAATTAAGGGCTTAGTTTGTTTAAACTTACCGGAACGGAGTTCAATTCCTGGTTTGTATGGAAGCTGACAGTTGGGACATTGACCAAAAAACAGTTGGTAGCCATTTGTTCTCAGACGTAGTGCAGTGTTTCAATGTTAGTGAGGCGGGAATTTTATGTCATTCTGATTGGTTACGCTGTGGAAGGGGGCGTGGTTTCACACGAAAAACTATCAGTTTAAATGTGCAGTAGTGGAATTTGTACTTCAGTCTACACTTTTCTACAAGAGAAAACGAACATAAGAACTTAAGGGACTCCGAGAATTTAATAAGTAAATATCTCGTAAAAGCATCCAAGGGGGAAAACGATTGTCTGGAGGATTTGACAGACATCAAAAGCTTGAAACACAAGGTGAGATAGTTTCGGGAAGAGACACGTTTTACAACCCAAACAGAGTGGAAAGCCAAAAAGGGAAAAAGGCGAGATACCAAGAATTTTGGAAAGAGGGAAGTAGAGCGAAACAGACTTACCGGTGCGAAGGAGCCCAGAAGTACAGTCTGAGTGGACCTTTTGGACGGAACCGAACACCAGGTTATGAATCGATGCAAGGCAGTGTTATTCGATTTCTCACTCGGTTAAATGATGATTTGATTCTATCGTAAACAGAATCGGCTATTTTTATAATCTTATTTGCATTTTGAAATTCCTTATTAGTTTGATTCAAAAAGAAAGAAGTGTATCTTTCGAATTGTAACGTTTATATCATTTGCTTGTGAAATTTTATTGTTTTTGAAATTTGATTAAATTTTTGTCTTTATTTGTAACGGGGGCTCGTGTTATTCTGTTCTATATATCAGCTCAGATTATTTATTTATTCCACCCATAAGTTCATACTTTGTATTGACCTTACTCGATACCGGGCAAATTACACCGTAGGCGATCACCTCTAGATACGAAAGCCAAAACCAGTAAACCCGCCACAAATAAGTTGAGAAGGGGTTTACCACAACCCAAATTCCACTGTGATAAATACATGACTGTTCGCAATAAAACTCAGTCGGAAACGTATTACACATCGCATGCACATCGGAAAAGCAATATTCTTGCTGCATTTACAATAAGACCGTGGTTCTATTATACACATACAACATGCTAGGAAATAGTATTCAAGCTCCGTGTTCAGCTTATGAATCCTAGCCATAGAATCTGCTTGAAGTGATGTTTGATTGCTAAAAATGAATCTTTCACAGAGGTGTGTAAAGGCGCAATTGTTGTTAATAGTACACATTATTCACTATCCAGGGATAGACATTATTTAGTATCGAAGAGTAGACATTGTTAAGTATCCACGCGTAGACATTATTCAGTAACCAGGGGTAGACATTTAGTATGCAAGAGTAGACATTGTTCAGTATCCAGGCATAGATATTATTCAGTATGGTAGATAATATTTAGTACGCAAGAGTAGACATTATTCAGTATCCAGGCGTAGACATTAGTCGTGATTCAGGAGTAGACATTTTTAGCATCCAAGAGTAGACATTGCTTAGTATTCAAGAGTAGACATTATTCAGTAAAGAGGAATAGACTCTATTTAGTAATCAGCAGTAGACATTGTTTAAGGTCTGTGGAGCTTAATTATATTCCAGTATAACAAAGAACCCTAATTAGCCAAACTGCTCGTACAGTGCTAGTAACCAGTTAATGGTGACACAGGAGGTACGATATATATATATATATATTTTTTTAAATATTTTGTAAGAATCTGTTAATGTTTATTTTAATCAAACTATCATTTAAAAATGGTTGGTTTTAATCGCACATGTTGATTTTCTTCTGGTTGAAAGATCAAGTTGTAATTGAATATAACGCATGTAAATATTTATGTGTTTATAAAAATATGGATCAGGTCATAATTTCCGGTTATGGATAGAAACAGCAATACTAGAAACGGAATGGATAGAAACAGCAATACTAGAAACGGAATGGATAGAAGCGAAATTTGAGATGAGATGGTAGAAAATTACCATGCAGAAATCTGAACTAAAATTCTACATGTGCTATTGATACTTAGTTGATACGGTAAATAAGCTTAGCGGGATGGATACTATTGATACACTTGTTGATACGGTAAATAAGCTTAACGGGATGGAGGTAGTTTGAGCTCAGTATTCCGCGTTTTTCAAACGGCGACTTTATAATGGTGTCCTTGGTACAATCGTTTATCTTCTTGTATACCTTAATGTCATTCTGGAAACGTTTAAGTAAGTATGGTAAGTATGAATGATCTGGCATCTTTTGATTAGATACTGACTCTACGTCTATTAGATTGGATGCAGCGTATATAATACCATTTAAATTTAACACATGTTACGTGTAGGCTCGTACAAAAGTAACAAAAGAAAAGAGTGAAGTCAACAAGCTTTATATGTTTTAACAAAATAATTTATTTCCCTAGAAAACAAGGTAAAAATATGAAATAGGACTTGCGGTTTGTGAATATAATCCAAAAATTAATCCTAAAATTGAAAATATAAGTCCTATCACTAAACAGTTCTAATTGAATCCAGGTTCGAATCTCAATGAATTTCCAATATGGAAGGCGATGACGTCAGATGATGTCGTTATACTGATGGCGACAGTTCCTCGTTGAAACACAATATATAATGTTCTGTTTAGAATTCCAGAATAAATTTCCGCTAAATGTCTTTGTCCCACAATTTTTATAAAGAAGAGCACTTATGTATGTTTTCTAGAGAATATATATTATTAAATCCACAAAATAGAAGAAGTCTAAATCAACTGGCATCAACATAAAAAAAAAAACACCTTGAGCTCTAAAGGTGTAAAATACGACTGACAAATCTGCTAGAAAACGTGTTTTAACCCACGATTTTAGATCACATGGTGGCTCACGTGACGGGGCTACGTGATCACTAATTTGAACAGCGCAGTAAGAAAAAAAAAAAAAATGCCATTTAACACGTAGCCTAGAATAGCCCTATCTAAGAATCAGATTCTCACGCTGGAAATAACTAAAAAAGAAAGGCTGTTTACAACTTAGCTAACACGTGGGCCGAACATGACCTTGGTAATAGCCAATCATTTTCATTCAGTGTTTACCAAATCGGAACCGAGATTAAGAACTAGGTTAGCTAAAAATAAAAATGAAGCAAACATTTGCGTTCTAAACAGGTCAAAACAAAAGACTGAATTTTCCGAAAATAATCAAATCTCGTGAAAATTATCATTACAATAAAATGTAATGAAACAAAAATAAAGTAAAAAAGAATTTTAAAACTAATACACAAGTAATTAAATTACATATACGTAACATACATCATAGAAACAATTTTTCCTACTCTTGATGTTCAGCAGTCGTTTTTTGCTATTTACTGGCGGGCTTGGCTGTGTTTGTAGTATTATGCACTTTCTCATAGGTGAAGGTTCCTAAACTGTCACTCGAAACATTAACACAAACATTATCCTTGCAGATATCCAGTTATTTTATGACCGGGAGAACAAACTATCTGCCACCGTGGAGCTCTTGCCTCACTCGTATCATTTTACTCTTAGGTTTGAGACGAGTGGAAGTCTTTGTATTTTACTGTCAGCTAGGTTTGTGCAAAATTGAATTTAGATGTCACTCCTGATTGGAAGCTCTACTGTAGATGTTTCACTCTTGGCTGATCTCATTTTTAATTGGGAACTATTAGATCTTCGGCAGTGTAATCGTGCAGGGTT
>JAECUM010041643.1:0-21763 GCA_016617855.1 Megalonaias nervosa
AGCGTGTCTTGATTAAACGAACAGCTAAGTAACAATTTGACATAAGTCAAGTATTTAAGTTTTGCTTGTAAATGTTATGGATATGAATAATATTTATAATGAACATTCATAAGTTACTGGCCAGGGCGATGCTAAAGACTGACTGTATTATATGTCAGTACCTAATGACCATACACAAATGAATGGTCAAGGGGATCCCGAAGACTGTCCGTATTATATACTAGGAACCAGCGAGTATACACAAGTCACTGGACAGGGAAATGTTAAAGACTGTCTGTATTAGATACTAATAACCAGTGAATATCCGTATTCATTTTCCGTCTGAAATCTTTTTCGCAGCTGGAGAACAGAATACAAATTATATTGGATGTTTTAAATGGAATTTCAATAAAACTAATGAGACTGTAAGCCAGTTGACATCAGCCGTTGAATAGCCCTTGGCCTATATATATGTATATTATGGCTGTATTTCGCCTAACGTCTTCCTAATAACCAAACATTACACTCTAATCCATGCAAAAAAAATTGATCTGATCGATGTTGATGTAGTTTTTGTTTCTAAAGAACAACGCGTGAAAGATTTGATTTCCTCTTCGCAATAAAATGAACTGAACATTATCCCGAGAAAGTAGTAATAACGAGAAAGCAAAATTGATGAAAATTATCAAGTAGTGTAGTTATTTGCCATCCATTTCTCACAATGCTGTCATTTTAATATTATTCCTGGGGTTGTTTTCAAAGACCAAGCAAGCGATTGTAAATATAATCTGACCCAAGGTATTTCACATAAAAGACACGCGCTTTAAAGTATGGACCAAAATGTAATTTTATGCACACACACACACACACACACACACACACACACACACACACGAAAATAAATACATTCCGAGTAATGCAATTTATCTTGCAGGGATTTGTCATTCAACAGAATCAGATACATTGATGAAATGGCCTTCGCCTCAATGACAGAACTGACAGACTTGTAAGTTCAGTGGAAAACAGATGTGTATTTGAGAGAGAGAGAGAGAGAGAGAGAGAGAGAGAGAGAGAGAGAGAGAGAGAGAGAGAGGCTTTGATTTAGCTGTAATTGCTCTAGTTTTCAGTAAAGTCTTGAGAGTATGCTTATATACGTTGTGTGCTTATAAGCGTTTGTTGTCAAAATAGTTTTGTATCCTTTGTATCCACTTCTTACATATCTGATCACTAAAAGTGTAATCGATTAAACTCAGATCTCCACTGTCCTACGTGAAAATCTGACAGCTACTGCTTATGGTCGTGCTCTGAGAACCTTTGAATTAGCCAGCAGAAATGCAGATTTCAAAAATCTGAAAGTGAGTCAAATCGTTCGGTACGAATTGATACTCTTCAGCCAAACTGCTCAGTCTCCCAAACGTAAAGATATAAGACTTCATCTGATTGGCTGATAATAATTAGTGATTATGGTAATAACTTAGGTCACCAGAACACGACCCCTAAGCGGTCACTGTCAGATCTTCACGTAGAAAGGTGGAGATCTGATTTTAAGCAGACTTCATGAAGTGTTAAAAGGATACTGCAAGCTTGCAAAAGCCACACAATTCACTTCTAATTGCAGAAATAAAAATGATAATTACAACAAAAAAAACCCCCATGAACTCACATTCACGATCATTAAAAACTTTAGATTAAAGATGTTGCGCTCTGAAACCTGTTGGATGCAACCGCTCAGTGATCGTTCTACAGTACCCCTACCACAACAATTTTTACTTTATCAATCAGAGGATGAAATGTATTAAGAAAAATAAAATTTTCTTTTCTCGTGTGAAAATATTCATTAATTTAAGATACACAGTCTGAAATACCATATGCAGGAGCAACATTTTTAACAGACACTGTAGTAAATGATTGCAAAATTTATGAACTTTTTTATCGCTGTACTATTGAAACCAATCTTATTAGCACATGACGAAAGCAACCACTCGTACTGGCACATGATGAAAGCAAGCAGTCGTATTGGTCCATGATGAAAGCAAAGTTCATGAAAATCGACAGATTTTGCCTTCGAACATTTATAGTGAATAGAAAATCTATGCCTTGTTGAGTAGATATAAGGAAATGTTTCGCTCATGAAGTAGAAATATTTCGTATTGTCACGATTGGAAGATTTCCTTATATCGACTCAAGAACGTAAATATCCTCCTTTATTCGTCACATCATACAGATGAAATGGCTTTTGTTATTCTTAAAGAAGCTAAATTCCGTCATTCTGCACTAAATATTGTTATTAAAACAACTTTGTTTAGAAGTGAGTATGAGATTTACTCATTCAGTTTATAAACATTCACGTTCACCATAGCAATTTTCTATAATTGTATGCTGTCCGGAAGGTATAATATTTTGTTTCCACAGGAATTTGAGTGACAATAAGTTTTCATACCTTCCAACCAAAGGCCTGTCAAATCTGAGACAACTGAAAACTTTCCACAACAAAGAGCTCATAGAACCACCACCATACGACGCTCTACCCAAGATCCAGACGCTGGCCCTGGCATACGCGTATCATTGCTGCGAGTTTGTCAAGAAAGGAAATGGGGTAAGCTGCCTTGACAGAGTTAAAAGCTGCTTTCTACATTCTGTTCTTGCATAACCCGCTTCCAAATGCGCCTAGCATAGATCCTGGTCTGTTGGCGTATTATGCACGGGCAAGTCTGGGTCTTCAATAGTGAGAAGAGCAGATGATGATCTTAAAGTACATTGTATCAAGACAGAATTGGGTCTACGTTGTTAGTCCTACTGATGGTTATAAGCGCGATTTGTAGATCTTCCCGTGCATTATACAACCGTAGATCTTGTGGATGACAACACTTTTGAGAAATCTGTATTTTTCATCATGTTTTTAACGTATTGCATTGAATCGCGATTAGAATAATCCTTTATTTTGTACAACATTTGCCAATCAAAATTTTGTTTAAAATTACTTGTATCTTTCCTTTTATATATTTATTGTTATTGAATAGAGGGGTTTTTACACGGAGCCTAGATATTTTGCACTCATTCGCGATGTTGTACGTTGGATATTATCCCCTGCATTCAGCTTAAATATTCTTTTAGTGAAATCGTATTGATGTTATTCTGTTTTAAAAAGTACACAAAGACTGATTGATCCAAAAAGAGAAAAAATGAATACCTCTGTTTCTATAGTTCATTTGCAGCCGAAATTCTATCTTCTATCGGTTTTGTAAGTTTTGTAAGTTCTCATGGTCTTGCTTTCTATCCATGGGTTTTTGGGGTTTTTTTTATTCCGACGAAATAAGCAAACAGCTGTCGTTTAACGTCTCAGTTAATCATTAATATGTTGATTATTTTTCATCTATTGTAGTAACCATTACGACGTGAATTAAAAATAAATGATTGTCTTAATTTCTCCTTATTGCTGAGGCTTTTCTGCAAAGTATTAGATCGTCTTTTTACTTTCAAATACCTTAGGCTCAACTGTTTCCCTTTTTCACATATTGTTTGTAGTCAGACTTCACAAGTTCCGGGGTTTTATTTGGAACCCGATCACTTCTATTTAGGCATTATGGGATTGCGAACTACTTGCAATATTTACTTACCTCCGAAATTGAAGTGCTTCACAACATGTAAAACTACACACCTCTGAAAATGATTTGACAGTAATAAGCATCGGCAATTTTACGCTTTGCAAAAATACATATTTAACACATTTTTTAAAAGAATTGCGCTTAGTTTAAAATTACTTCCAATAGATTTATTAGACTGATTACAGTAAGTCATTAAAATTAACAAAATAATGGGGCCACGTGTTTGGAACTAATTTGTTGCTCTTAATATACTGACATGACCTCAGGGTTGGTCGGCGTAGGGATAATATCCAAAATTGGACAGTAAATCGCCAGATAGCAGAGTCGCTTATTTGGCGACTACAGCACAGGCTATTAAAATTCAACACCAGTATACGATAGAGAAAGCTATTAAAATTCAACACCAGTATACGATAGAGAGAGCTATTTTTATCAGTATACGATAGAGAGAGCTATTAAAATTCAACACCAGTATACGATAGAGAGAGCTATTTTTATAATGCAGATACACATATTTAACTTAAAGGCAAACAGAAGTAAAGCAGTTATAGGAAGAGAGCGAAAAACAATTTTAAGGAGAACTGCAGAGAAGTTTGTAAAATAATCTGAGGTAAAGCAGTTATAGGAAGAGAGCGAAAAACAATTTTAAGGAGAACTGCAGAGAAGTTTGTAAAATAATTTGAGGTTCTACCAAGAATATGACAGTAATAAGTTATTGGTATTGGTACAATGGACAAAGAATTAAAGAACATTATAATTTTTTAAACATAATAGATGCTAGAATACATTATCAAACAACAGAATTTTGCCATAATGTCTTTCTGCATTGGTAAGACAAGAAGTGGAGATTATGTTGTACCAATCTTACAGATACTGTAGAAGATAACCTGCGACCTATTTCAATTTTCGTAGTGGTTTAGAGTAAAAATGCTAAATTTAAACTTTAAAGTATGCTTTAGCATCTTCGTTTCAATCAACTACTACACAAGCTTAAATTAAAATAATAAATACTAATTTCTACTGCAAGATAACAGAGAACCCATCAGTCCTATACTACTAGGCTTAAATTCCCAAGATAATGAGTGGACTAGTAATGTTTTCGCGTGGGAGTACAAATGCATATTTGAAAACATTGACGACTGTTAAAAAGAATTCCTTACCCTGAAAGCCTCACTATTTTTACTTTGTTGAACAGCAGTTTCATCTTTATTAAGTCTCATCCTAGAATGGACTAAAAAGTAAAATTTTTACAACAATGCAAAATAGCATTAAGAAAGAAACACAAGTAGTCAAATATGGATAAAAAAACTAATGCGTGTGGGTATATTTCTTACAGAATGAAAAAAAAAACCCTCATTGTTTCGACTTGTTACAGGCACTAACTCATTTACAGACTGACACAGTTGTTTTCTCCAATATTAACAGATAAATTGAAAGTTCCTCCACTTAAACTTGCTCCTAAAAACAAAAAACAAAAAAACCCTCATTGTTTCGACTTGTTACAGGCACTAACTCATATTTATCATTTACAGACTGACACAGTTGTTTTCTCCAATATTAACAGACAAATTGAAAGTTCCTCCACTTAAACTTGCTCCTAAAAACAAAAAAAACCCTCATTGTTTCGACTTGTTACAGGCACTAACTCATATTTATCATTTAGAGACTGACACAGTTGTTTTCTCCAATATTAACAGACAAATTGAAAGTTCCTCCACCTAAACTTGCTCCTAAAAACAAAGATTACAAAAATCTGCAGACAATAATTTTTAAACTTTGAAGCTGAAGTGGATTTTGGATAAGTTTGGAATTATAGACGACACATGGTGGAATGTCTCTTCCCCTTTTTATCGTTGCTGTAGTTGGGAACTAGATCAACCGGTGTACCGTTCAGAAGTTTTTGTTCTTCAGTTTATTAGACCTTTGTGTTTTGGGTGGTTGCGCCCAGAATTCAGCACTTTGTGGCAATTACCAAATTAATTTGAAGTTCATATACTGTTATGCTGTAGAAGTAATTATTGTCCCTTAATAATTTGTTATCGTGACATGACCCACGAGTCTTTCTACTTGGTCTGGCTTTTTAAAACTTGCAATACAAGCTTTCAGTGGCAAAGTACTTCGTATGTGTGCTTCTCTCTCTCTCTCTCTCTCTCTCTCTCTCTCTCTCTCTCTCTCTCTCTCTCTCTCTCTCACACACACACACACACACACGCGCGCGCGCGCGCGTTTGGTGTCACTTTGGACACCAGCTTCATCTGAGAACTCATTGTCAAACATTCTGTCCTAATAGTGTTTGTTGTCAACATCAAGTCTAATTTATTGATGATGGATACCGTGAAAAAAAACGCCCATGAACTGCTTACGGCACTACCAGTTATCCCAAGCGGAAAAGCTGCCATTTTCACTGAATATGACTTCATTTCTTAAACTCACAAACGTGTGCCAACGTGCACGTTTAGGGTGTCGCTTTTCTCAAACGCATACTTAGTACTGTCTATGATCAGCAGTTCGAATTGAGTGCAGAAGCCATCGAATTTAATTATCTATCGTCTTCGAGGTTACTCAGCACTTAAATTTTTAACACATTGAAGTAAAATGTTCTGGCTTCCTCTTTCTATATCTGTTCCAGTATGATCATATTTCTAAGCAAGACTTTGAATTGCGTCTTTACTGAAGTATTTCCTTTTAGTTTCCACGCAATGACTTTATTTGGCCGAGAAAAATAAGAAAAAAAGACAAAAAACTGTAGATCTTTCACATTACCTCCCGTGAATTATTATTGTTGATAGTTTTGTTGAGAGATTTGTTTTCGTGATCTATATTCGCTTCCATCTTCAAAAACGATAAGCAACAAGTTACTCTTGCCCTCTGTTGTTCTAGAACCTTCTGCTCCAACGTTTAGAGTTTTGTATTCCAACTCCATACCTCTTGATCATGCCGTCTTCATTTGTTTGTCTTTTAACTTCAGATCTCTTGATCATGCCGTCTTTACTTGAACTTCTGTTGATTTTTCAGCCTCTGTTTCTCTTGTGGAACATCTTTTTTTTACTGATTTATTAAAATTGATATCTTTCAACATATGAGCAGTAGAATTATTTCATTGTTGTTTCAAATTTTCAAATGTTAAAGAAACGAGTAATTTTTCGCTAGAATTGTTAGATTATTTTTTTCATATTTGTCACCAGTGAATAAAAATTCCTTATGAGTCTAATATCCACATCAGTGTGTAGAAATTTCAGTGACAGATGGGGTTTGGGGTTTACGAATTGCACGATCAATCAAGTAACTTAGACTTTCGGCTTTGTACTCGTACAGAGAATTTGTACGATTATTCCACATTCACAGACGGTGTCCTTTCATTCACAGACATTGTCCTTTCATTCAGAGATGGTGTTCTTTCATTTACAGATGGTGTCCTTTCATCATAGACGGTGTCTTTTCATTTAGTGTCCTTTCATTCACAGACGGTATCCTTTCATTCACAGACGGTATCCTTCCATTCACAGACGGTGTCCTTTCATTCAGAGATGGTGTCCTTTCATTTACAGTGTCCTTTCATTCACAGACGATGTCCTTTCATTCATAGATGGTGTCCTTTCATTCACAGACGATGTCCTTTCATTCATAGATGGTGTCCTTTCATTCACAGACGGTATCTTTTCGTTCACAGATGGTGTCCTTCCATTTAGTGTCCTTTCATTTACAGACTGTGTCCTTTCATTCACAGATGGTGTCCTTTCATTCACAGTGTCCATTCATTCACAGGCGGTATCATTTCATTCACAGATGGTGTTCTTTCATTCAAAGACGGTATCCTTTCATTCACAGATGGTGTCCTTTCATTCACAGACAGTGCCCTTTAATTCATAGTGTCCTTTCATTCACAGACGGCGTCCTTTTAGATCTAGGTTGTCCTAAACCTCCTCTTTGGTTCAGTCTTTTGTTTGTTAGCAGATTTAGATCTTGTCCAACTATCTTTCTGTTTTTCAAGGTTATTTGCTAATTTGTATTCACTGCATGTCTTGCATCACGTTTTATTACATCACATAGTGGATATCTGTTACAGAAAGAACCTTTTATCCTCGGCCATCTAAAGTGATGCATTTATTTTCCTGTAAATTTTTCAATATTTCCCTCTAACTCTAATAATTCTCTTCAGGAAGCAAGTTGCACAAAAATACACACTATTTTATAGTTATTGTTATTTAGTTAATTAACTCAAATTAATGTAAATTAGCTAGTTCAATTTAGCAAATTTTAGATAAGTTAGTTTCAAAAGGTGAGATTTAGAATTTTTTACATTACCTAAATCTTTGATAACTCTTCAATAATGCTAACATTGCCCTTATGCATCATGGAATGTGCGGAATCTAGCCATGCGTATGAAGAGCAAGTAAATGACAAGACGAACTTGTTGCACCAAGAGCCGCAACGATTTTACGAGAATTAAAAAAAAACAAGATAAAAAAAATACAACAGCTTGAGGCTGACAGGAAAATGTCGATAGATAATTCCTACAATTCGATTTCGATTAAGTTTAAAATTTTAAATGACACAATAGACGACTTGTGCAAAACCACTGATGACATAGAAGAAAACATGAATCGCACTCTAAACAACATGAAGGAGAAAGAGATCTAAATGAATTGAAAGAAGATTGACAAGGAAATGTTTTATAAGGAACTTAGGAAATCCACGTTATTACCTACTTAAACTGGAATGATTTCGACATTCTACCATGTAAATATATTTTGCAGTGATGAATCCTAAGCAGGCCAATGCTTTCATCATTGATACAGTATACAATTCTATAACTCTGCTTCTGTACAAACTAAAACTCGGACATATCTTGCTAATTGTGCCTGTAGGATTAGCTGAATCATCCAAGGATTGTCTAAATACGTTGTATTCTAAAAAAAAAAAAAGAATCGCAACGCGTCACTGAAGGTTAGTTTGTAGCAGTGTTTTGCCTGATACGCAATGGTCATTTCTGGTTAAGATCGATCGATCGAGAGAGAGAGAGACAGAGACAGAGACAGAGAGAGAGTTGTTTTCATTCTTGAATTTTGGATAATTTAGAAGTAATTTAACGAGGAAGTTACGATCAAGAAATTCAACATAGTTCTAAAGAACGAGATTATCAAGTGACTGGGATCGTTTTGGGAATCGAAAATTTTCTAAATTTGTATTGGTACACGAGAGCATCTAAAGGACACTCATTATCATGAGAACGTAAACCTCGTAATATAGCACTGATGGGTTTTCGAATACCCGTGTTACGATTATAGGTTAAAGTATGTAAGAGAACGAAAGTGTAACCAACAATTTAAGTAGCATCAATAAGCAATGTATTTCCCTCCTAAATAGTCCTAAATGTTCTATCACAAGTCCAAAACATACAATGTTCTGAATGAATTCCAATAGTCTTGAATGTCCTGATATTACACAATGATGCAATCCATTATGTCTTTGAAAGAGTCCATAAAAATTCAAAGTAATGTATTAATCCAAAAATCTATGAGCACTTTGTATCGGATTTCAACAACACAAGTGTAAACTCCGATCACAAATGTATTCCCACAGACTGATCTAAAACATGACTGAGTTATTTTGTTTATTAAATCCCTATTTATACATATTTTCACTTGACCGATATCTTAACAGGTTGTGAAGCAATCCAACAGAAAAACTCTGTCTAATTGCAAGGAAGACTGTCCTGAACTTAATTTCTATGTAAACCTTTTGCTTACAAATGACCATAATCTGAAGTACAACTTAACAATCACGAACCAAAGTTAAGCACACAATATAAATTAAATATACATAACACCTGATATTGTCTTTTCTTCATTTTTTAGTTTAAATCTGGCAATAAAAATAAGTATCATTTTAATGTAAAGTTTAAATTTTGTATCTTCTCTCTTAGGCACATTGACAAAAGTTAAGTACACAATATAGATTAAATATACATAACACCTGATGTTGCCTTTTTTAATTTTTTTAGTTTAAATCTGGCGACAGAAATTAGTGTTTATCATTTTAATGTAAAGTTTAAATTTTGTGTATTCTCTCTTAGCCACTTTGATTGGTGAGCTAGAAATTACCAGTCCTATACTACTTCTGCAAGTCAGATTAATGATCTAGATGTGCCCATTGTTAATTATTATTCTTCAGTTTCACTATTTTTAAAATTTTTCCCCATTTTCCTGTTCATCCACCAATACACCTTTCTTTTCTGAGTAAAACGTATAATGTCTCATCACTTCCCTGTGTACTTTATAAGTCACATGCACCCATGTCAAATGAAAGCAGGATTTATTATTTATATCAGCACCTTTCCGGGTATATTGTGGTAGATCATACCCGCCCTTCCGACAGTTTATTTGTGTGCGAATGCTTCCGTCCTTTCGTTGTTCACTGCTTTCCTCGAGAACTCCATTAAGACCGATTACGGAAAAGTTATCGTGTTTGGTAGGATGTTAAACTAGGATGACTAAATATCAACGGTGATTTGGGATCTTATATGCAGCTTTTTTGAAGAGGAAAATATTTGGACGGCTTTTACTTCTGGGTTTTTTTTTTTTGTTTACTTTAGGGAAATATTATACTTCTCGAGGTCTAACTTACTTCTTTCGAGTAGTCTCTAATAACCTACTTTGGATACTTACTATGGGATCGTATTCATTCATTTCTCAAGATTTTGACACGATTGGTCCACGTACTTTACTTTAAGGATAATTTAAGAAATCATTTTTAATTAGTGTCAGATATTTTCACACATTAAAATAGAAAAATGTCTGCCAGACTGTTAAAAGACGCGAGAGCGAACCCTTTATTAAATTTGTTTTGCTAATACTGGCATTTCGGGTTTGTTTTTATTTTTCGAAGTACATGAGTACAGTGTTTGTCAGCTTAATACAAGAAACATGTTTGCTGTGTAAGATGAATTGTGCACCCGTAACACACAATGTAAATAGAACTACCCGACAATATTGGCTAGCGCATGCACGGCTAAGGGGGGTGGGATGGGGGATAGGTGGGTGGCTGCAATACAGAATTTTTAAAAATGAAATGTATTATCTAAAATATTCTTTCAAATATGTTGTTTATTTGCTCCTTGGACATGCTTTCTTAAGTCAGACATGGATTTGATACATTCGGAACTACGTCGGCTATTTCTGAAGATAAAACTCTCTCTCAGATACATGTCGGCGCATTAATTACTTTAAAATCATACATATAGTTCGCCGGAAATTTCTTCACAGGAAAAAGAAAACCAATCTATTCGGATTTATTTTAGGATTGATGGAGAGGTTATGAATGAAAAAATTGGTACGATCATTCGTAAGATCTCAGGCAATTCTTGTTTCGTATCAAGCCGAAGTAAGCCGAATAAAAGTTGTCGACATACATTTGAGGTATGAATTGTATGATTGACCTGAAAGTTGCGAATGAGATTTTATAATGTCTGCGTAAATAAATCGGAGAGTTTATAGCGTTTATTGACGAGCCGATTCAAAACAGATTTATGGACATTTTTGTTATTAATGTTAGCAGCTAAAATTATGGGTGACACGCGAACAAAACAGAGCTTTCAGATATAGTGTACTTAGATATATTTAGTATCCATAATTGCTTTAGCATAGTGCGCCAGACACTCTCATGCAGCGGAATCTCGAAGATGCTTAGTGCTTAGGCACACTGGGGAAATGCTTGTAAGTGATGCCCTATTTTGCTCCAAAGAAGTTTTTATATCTGTTGCCCATTTCCAATCTTACCCTCCTCCCCATCAACCTTGCTTATATATATACTTGCCTATATATATATATATATATATATATATATATATATATATATATATATATATATATATATAATTTTTGAGCAAATTGAAATGAAAGATTTCTTTTTTATGAACGTCTGAGTCGCCAATGTGAGGAAAGCTAGAAAATGTACTTTATCAGTCGGTGTATAACTATCATTAAACTCACTTTATTGCATTACAGTGATGGAAAAGAATCTAAGACCTCACCGAACTGACAAACAGCGACACCGGGTTTGACTCTGTGTTACACTTACAAATGAAACAATTAACAGTCTTGCATCATATTGATAGAATTCCGACAAATGACACAGTTATTGTAAAATGGTAAATTTTTCCTTAAAATCCTGCTAAATTTATTTTGATCACTATTGACACTGTCACTCCACTGTATGGTTACTAAATGTAAGCATTATGCATAGTACATGCCGTTTACCTGCAAATGGAGAAAATAAAATTGCAAAGCATCTGGAATAAAGCCTCGTGAGTTAGACTATTAGGATTAGCTTGGAATTATGGGCATACTATTTAGGTACCGTATTCCTTTCCAGATCGTGGATGTTCTTTTAATGGCCCAACACTATTTCTGCGTCAAAAATTGGTGGTGTTGTTATTTTTCAACATTAAGCTCGCGTCAGCTTAAGCTTCTTGTAACTCGTTAACTATTATTCGGTTCTTTATTAAATTTTCAGTTTCTTCTTCATTTTTAATACATTGGTCCATTGCTTCATCCCCTTGTACTGTTGGATACTCTAGATACTTAGTGGCACGGTCTTGCGGACAGGGTAGATAACGTACACTTTACACGTCACGTTATGATCTCATGAAAAAACAATAGTTAAATAGTCTATTTTCCTGTGTATCTCCAACTTTATTACTGCTGTGTTAGCTGTTTAAAAAGTTTAAACTCATGAATAGCAGTGATCATCGGTGTTTCAAACTAGGGACCCTTGGTTGTATCATTGGCAGATATGTATCAGCTGCAAATTTCACTCTGATCTTATAAAATGATTAATACTCCCCAGTCTGTAATAAAAAAAGACTACCACAGTATCTCCAGATGCATGTTTTAATGAATAGGTGATATCAGCTCCTAAACCGAAAATCAGTATCATCAAGTCAGAGAGGCTGATTTATCGTCCTGAGGAACTATAAACTTCTTTTCCAGAATTTGGTCACACAAATGGATTAAAAATATTTATAAAAAAAAACACGATAATGTCCCTTGCTTTTTTTGGATGGGTGTTATAAGGCGAATGTACCCCTAAGCGTAATCCCCACATCTGCCAGCGTATGACTTTATTATATATATGAAATTGTAATGATTACACCAAATTCGCAATGGATGGCAGGTATTTTATGCAATGTCAACTGCTATGACCCACACCTAGTGCAAACTCACCTATCCAACGCAACATGAGCACATCTGTCCGTGTGTCTTCCAACATCGGTTCATCAGTGTGAATACCGCTCAATCAACCATTTGACAATGTAGTTCACTTCGGCAGCATAACTGCACCAGGCTATTTGAGCAATTCGTCGTGTCAAGCTGGACACCGTGTGGCACATAAATAGATGATGATGGCGGGTCCATCCCATGTGTACTGTACACGTCCCTGGTCACATCCACGCCCATTAACTGAATCATATGTTTTCACCACAGAGATACGTAATCCGTTTCTCGAACACGTTCATAAGTTGGAAGGAGTAAGAATTTTTGGCATCAAATTAAACCTCTGTAACGTTTTTAAACTTTACATATTGTGAATGCTATTTATTCACTGAAACTGGGTCTGAATCAACCAGAAGTTTAGATGTAACAAGGCCACGGCTTCCACAGCTTATATCGTATCTTGTACGTTGGATTACGTCCCTTATCCCACGAATTTAGCAGTACAACGTGCTTGATATGTAAGCTAATTGTTTTCCATGACGTAATATATTTAGCATGTCTATGTTGCATTAAATCTATGATTAATCTTATAACTGGTAGTAAATTTCATTATCATTAATCTCATAATTGGTATTAATTTTGAAACAGTCTATATCGTTATGACTGCTTGGGCTCAATAATATATGTTTTAGATTTTACTTTTAGAATGTGTAAGATTACTTTGGGGTTTTGTTGTTTTGTTTTGGGGTTTTTGTGGGGGGTGGGGGTGAAGGTGTTTACGCCATTTTTCAGCACATGATATGTTATACACTGGTGGAAGAAGAACGCGGAAAAATCACAGGAAGACCCACGTGAAGCATCTGGCAAGCTTTCTCGCATACCAACGCTGGTGAGATGTCTGTGATCAGTAAAGGCGAGCGCCTTATGCCACTCGTCTGCAGAATATATATGATAGAAAATCAACTCAGTATTGACAGTAGACTTAATATTCTAACATCGAATATCGAATATTGAAACCACTGCAAATTTCACATACATACATACATACATACATGCATACATACGTTTGGTACTTTTTAACTTGACTGCGGATGCTTGACAAAGTGTGTGTACTGTGTACTGTGTACTGCATCTTGTGTAATGCATTTTGTGTATTGCGTATCGTCAATGCCGGATTTAGGACAAATGAGGCCCTGTGCTAGTTAAGTTATGAGGCCCTTACTTGGGCCCTGAAGGAGGTAGGCCCGGTAGGCCTACACTGGTAGTCAGGCATACATACTCAGTAAATTTAGGAGTAGTTAAAATATTACGTGTTACCTGGTCAATCATTATTTTTACAATGATGATTGATGAAGAAGTTTACTGGGCTATAGTAAAGAATAAGGGTACGGATTTTTATTAAAAAAAAATTAAACTGGGATTCGAACCCATGTAAAAAAAAACTTTAAAAAATACTATGTGAATAAATTAATATAAACTATTTAATATTAGAAAAAAAAGAAAAAAATGTAAGGAAAATGTTAAATGTTACACAAAACAGTCAAATAATCAAATTGCCATGTTTTTGTATTATCCTGTTAACGCCTGTTTACATTTTTACAGTAGGCTATTTAATGTCAGAACATGTTCCTTCGAGCTTTCGTTAGTGCAAACTCATCAGTGATTTCATCAAAATCAGTAAGTCGCAGTTTATCATTCTCTATACAGATAATACTCAGACCAGACAGCCGCTCTTGTGACATTGTTGAACGAAGGTCACTTTTGATCCTTTTCAGCCTAGAAAATGATCTCTCTCCAGAACAGTTAGTGACCATCAAACACAGGAACAATCTAAAAATTGTTTCCACATTTGGGAATGCAGCCTGAATTTTATCCTGTTTTATTATCTGGTACATGTCTTGGTGGCTGAAACTTTCTTTTTCTGCATGAGCCTGTTTGACATACAAGTGGAAAGTCAAGAGTTCATCAACAAGACTGAGATCAACATCCTTTGGATATTCTTGTTCTAGTCTCTTGACACCATGGAGAATTTGTTCCCTCATTGCTTGCAGATCAATTAAAAATGAGAAATTGTCAGCAACATTCCTATACACAATAGCTCTTCTGTCTAAATTTGAGTGAAGAGCATCAATTACAGGGATAAATGAATGTATCCTAAACTTATCTCTTGAAGGAATTTCATCCAAGGCTTCAGTTGCACTGCCATCATTGTGTTGTCCGTTTCGTACTCTACGCCTTCTTTGGAGAGTTCTGTACTCTACATCAGGTAAAGTAGTTTTTGCTTGCTCCTCAATCTCATCAAAGTTTTCCCGTGTGCTGGAAACAAATTGCAGAAGTGAACTGTATAGGTTTGCACACATGGTCAGTGAAATCTGTGTACTTTGAAGGGCATTACTTACTTTGTGAAACTGCTCAAGCAAACCTGTCCATAGATGAAGCATGAACGCAAATTCAAATTCTTCCATTTTCTGCAACAGATTTTGAGCTTGTCGTCTAGTATCACCCTTTTCAGTGTCATCATCATGGATGTGACTGAGTGCTTCAACAATGTGAGCATAACTTTCACTGATGGCTGTCGTAGCTCTGGCATGGGCCTCCCATCTTGTGTCAGATAAACGTTGCAGAACATTTGACTGTGGTGGCAAGAAGTTTTTCAGCACTAGCCACCGTCTTGTAGAGGCTGAGAAAAAGCAATAAAGTTCATTGACCACGCCAAAGAAATTCACTGCATCCAGGCAAGAGTCAACTGCAGCTCTTCCAACCAGATTTAAGGAATGTCCAGCACAGGGAATAAATTTTGCAAAGTTATTCTTTTCCGGAATTTTCTGTTGAACGCCATTATACTTTCCAGCCATGTTAGATGCATTGTCATATGATTGACCTCTGCATTTACTGAAATCAATTTCAAGTTCTTCAAAGAAGTTCAGTATCAATTCAGCCATTCCTCCACCTGTGTGATTCTTCAGTTCAATAAATGTCAAAAATCGTTTAAATGGTATTCCATCAAGGGGAAAAACATATCTAACAATTACAGTGAGTTGATCAACATTGGAAACATCAGGTGTTGAATCGACCGACACACTAAAATACCCTGCTTCTTTGATTTCTTTCACTATTTCGTCAAGAACTTTTTTAGCCATTATCTGGATAACTTTTTCACATATGGTTTTGGATAGGTATGATGGATGGCCAGATCCTTTATTTCCATACTGGTTTATGTGGGTACATAAGAAGGGATCAAATTTGGCAATCAATTCCAGCAAACCGAGAAAGTTTCCGTTGTTTGGTGAGCCGAAGGTTTCATCATCTCCTCTAAAAGCCAATCCACGTTCTGCCAACAGACAAATCACTGCCATCACTCGTTGAAGTACATGCCTCCAGTATTCCTGTTCTGCTTTAACTTGCTCATCAAGTTTTGTTGTAAGCGTCTGACCACGTTTTCTTGTTAAGTAGGTCAACATAGAGTCCATATGACTTTTTGAATTTTCATGGGTCTTAATATCGTATAAAAGCTATACTGATACAGATAGTGTGATATAATACTGTATGGAAGCTACACTGATAATACTGTGTGGAAGTCACACTGATACAGATAATGTGACATAATATTGCATGGAAGTCACACTGATACAGATAATGTGATATAATATAGTATGGAAGCTACACTGATACAAATAATTTGATATAATACTGTATGAAAGCTACACTGATAACACTGTATGGAAGCTACACTGATACAGATAATGTGAAAAAATATTGTATGGAAGCTACACTGATACAGATAATGTGATATAATACTGTATGGCAGTTACACTGATACAGATAATGTGAGATAATACTATATGGAAGCTACACTGATACAGATAATGTGTGTGTGTGATATGGATTTTTAACGTAGCTTTAACAATTTTTCAGTCATATCGCTACGATGTCTGCAGTGTCGCAGTTATAGTGATGTCTAGCATTGGGGCATCACGTCGCAGACATGTAGCATGATGTCCCATCCAGTCACATTACCCTGACATCAGGCAGACCAGTCCTAACACTAACCTCTTAATGGTGAGGGCCAAGCGAGGCAGCTGTTAGTACCATTTTTATAAGTCTTTGGAATGACTCGGCCGGGGATAGAACCCACGACCTCCCGCATCCGAGGCGGATGCTCTAATCACTAGGTCACCGGAGCGGTCTGATACAGATAATGTGATATAATATTTTATGGAAGCTACTCTGATACAGATAATGTGACATAATGCCGTATGTAAGCTACACTGATACAGATAATGTCACGTAATATTGTATGGAAGCTACACTGATACAGATAATGTGACATAATACTGTATGGAAGCTACACTGATACAGATAATGTGATATAATACTGTATGGAAGGTACACTGATACAGATAATATGATATAAAATTGTATGGAAGTTAGTTTTGTGTCCTTACACTACACATAGAATTAATTTGGTATCAAAAGATTTCCATCTAATAAGTGTTCAACATTCCAAGATTACAAAATATTATCAGAGACTCCAGAATGCAACAGTGAATAAGGCGTTTGATAACATTGATAAGGCGTTTCATAACTTTGATCCGTGACATATTGATTGGGCAAACGTTTGTGTCTCAGATCATTATAGTCAACAAACACATTACCAAATGGAATTAATCTTCAATTAGACCCACATATCACACAAAGGACGTGGTTGTTGTTTTGTTGAGATGTTCACACCTCTACTTGTCTCAATCATAAA
This sequence comes from Megalonaias nervosa, assembly GCA_016617855.1. Taxonomy (NCBI): domain Eukaryota; kingdom Metazoa; phylum Mollusca; class Bivalvia; order Unionida; family Unionidae; genus Megalonaias; species Megalonaias nervosa. The sequence goes on from JAECUM010041643.1 coordinate 17,553, forward strand.
CTTATGAGACGAGTATCTTATCTGAGATAAAAATTTGTTTGTATTTGTCTTGCAATCCAAGCCTGAGATATAATTCAACGTCCAAACGAGATTTAAAATATTTCTAATAGGAAACCTTGCTAAATTGATAGTGTGATATCTCTATAACAGAAAACCTTGCTAAATTGATAGTGTGATATCTCTATAACAGAAAACCTTGCTAAATTGATAGTGTGATATCTCCATAACAGAAAACCTTGCTAAATTGATAGTGTGATATCTCTGTAACAGAAAACCTTACCAACTTGACAGTGTGATATCTCTATAACAGAAAACCTTACCAACATGATAGAGTGATATCTCAATAACAGAAAACCTTACCAACTTGTTTTTATTGACATGTTTGTAATAGGAAACATTATAAGCTATTAGCGTGACATCTCTATAATAGGAAACCTCACTAGTTTGATATAACAATTGTAACTAATTTTGTTCAATACTTCATACATTTTATCACACAATAAAGTCAAGTGGATATCACCCACATTCACTTCGAACCATAATATTTTCTCACAATTTCAATATCTTTATGCAGAAGTGATTATGAACGTTTCAGTTTCAGGTGCATATTCGTATCCCATTCCTTCTGCCCCATAGGTCAAGATATTTTTTACAGTGGTGTTAAACTATTTAAAAAAATCTACCTGAGAAAAGTATCATGATTTACCTTATATTTCGTTGATGAAATTATTGACCTCATCACTTGTGTTTCCAGAAAGCATCCGTTTTGAAAATAAGGTCATTTTATTTTTTTCAAGATTGTTGACCATGATTAAATTTTAAAAAAAAATTACTCTAAAACATTCATTTATGACTGCAGATCTGTGACCATGTCTGCGGTAATTGCTACATCAACATAAAAAGTCGAAGCATATATTTTCTGAATTATTTTGCGTAATAAACATACCGTTCCTACATTTTTGGTCTTTGTTCGGACATCATATCATTAGTTGGTAGACTAACATTATCCAACTCAGAATACACCCTTGCCTCGTTCGCTTGTTACATTGAAAGAAAAGAGCATATTAACGACCTGTTCGTACACTTGACAAACGTTTATTGTATATTGATGCAAGAAATCGAACTAAACTACCGCCAGTTCCCTTTGATGCCATACTCAGCAACATTTTCGCTTGATCAATTGTGTCAAAAACCTTACTAAGCCCCACTGATACTAAGTGAAATGTATTACGTATTGTGTATTCAGGATTGTATATTGTGTGTTATATGGTGTGTAGTGTGCATCATATATTGTGTATTATGTATTGCATACTGTGTATTGTATATTATGTTTTGTGTATTGTGCGTTGCATATTGTATAGTATGTATATTGCGAATTGTACAGTGCATGTTGTGTATTCTGATCGGGCATTATACCTAGTATCGTATGTATTTTGTATTGTGTATTGTGTATTGCGCAGTGTGTATTGTATAGTGGGTATTGTGTATTGCATAGTGTGTATTGTATAGTGGGTATTGTGTACTGCATAGTGTGTATTGCGTATTGCATAGTGTGTATTGTATAGTGGGTATTATGTATTGCATAGTGTGTATTGTGTATTGTATAGTGTGTATTGTATAGTGGGTATTCTGTATTGCATAGTGTGTATTGCATAGTGTGTATTGTATAGTGTGTATTGTATAGTGGGTATTCTGTATTGCATAGTGTGTATTGTATAGAGAGTATTGTATATTGCATAGTGGGTATTGTATAGTGGGTATTGTGTATTCCATATTGTGTAGTGTAGAGTGGGTATTGTGCATTGCATAGAATGTATTGTGTATTGTGTATTGCATAGTGTGTATTGTATAGTGGGTTTTGTGTATTGCATAGTGTGTATTGTTTATTGTATATTGCATAGTGTGTATTGTATATTGTGTATTGTATATTGAATAGTGTGTCAAGATTTATAAAAATGGTACTAACAGCTGCCTCGCTTGGCGCTCACCATTAAGAGGTTAGTGTTAGGACTGGTTGGTCTGGTGTAAGGATAATGTGACTGGGTGGGACATCGTGCTACATGTCTGCGGCATGATGCCCCAGTGCTAGACATCACTATAAACTGCGACACTGCAGACATCGTTGCGATATGACTGAAAAATTGTTAAAGCTACGTTAAAAATCCAAATCACACACACACACACACACACACACACACACACACACACACACACACACACACACACACACACACACTTTCTTCGTACTGTGAATATTTAATAATATGTATTGAACATAATGGGTTTGTTAAATGAAGATGCCTTTTTGTTTGTTTGTGTTTTGCTGGCGTTTCTCTTTTTTGGGGGGAGGCGATGAAACCCATTAATTTCTTTCAGATATTACTTTCCCTTGGGATTATTCGAAAATTTTGCATTCTTAAATGATCAGCAGGCTTGACCCGTGAGATTTTGTGAACGTCAGCAATACTCATGTGTCTTCTCCCCTGTTCAACAGAAAGCTGCGTTATCATAAGACCACTTTACAGGCCATTACAGTCGAGACACCAAATTTTACGGAATTCTTGTTGCAGACTATTTATAATATTTTGCCAAGTAAACTTAAAGCTAAAGTTTTCACACTGTAACGTGTGTGTGTGTGTGTGTGTGTGTGTGTGTGTGTGTGTGTGTGTGTGTGTGTGTGTGTGTGTGTGTGTGTGTGTGTGTGTGTGTGTGTGTGTACCATCTTGAATTTTATTGCACTTTTTAATGCAGGTAAAGAAAGACGCATTGGCAGTTCAAGAAAAAGTTGAGTGGACCAAGGGAAACGGCACTGTAGGACCATGGCGGTTTAAAGGTCTTCCACGGTCTTCTTCTATATCTGCCTGTTTGGGGTTTTTTTTATGTGTGTCTTTATATGAATTGTTTTCTTGATTTATTTTCTTGGTTTTTGAATCGTATATATGCATGAAAACTGTAGAGCACTGGATCGATACTACCACCCTCTATATTAATACAGAATATATGCCTGTAACTGGACCGCGTCATACTTTTTCACATTATACATGGGATCTTCCAATTAGTGTAGCATGATGTAAGTAACTTATTATCGAACACTTTTAATAATACATACCACAACTGCAATTAATATATTTAATCACTTAATCCAAACTGTTTCGAATTTCATTGTTAATAAACAAGTGTGACAACGTATGACTAAAATGTGGCAAACGAGGAGTAACGTACCGGTAAGAATAGGTGCACAATAACTTCATCACACAGGTATCCTTCCTTTATATTTTTTAAGGAAAATTTTACTTACATGTCACTGCTTATATCCATAATGATATCTATTTCATGTAGGGACTGTACCAAAGAAGCGATTGACTCTGCATTCATCATTAGAACTTCTTTCATTTCTAAAAGATATGCAATAGTTCACTTGCATTTTTAATATTATTTGTTATATTGTTGTTGTTGGTAGCATTACAACTTCAATTCTTCAGATTATAAACTTTATTTTAAGTAATGCACACAGTACTGCTGTTGTGACATTTTTTTTTTTATTTTTTTATTTTTTTTTTTTATTTTTTTTTTGCTGTTGCACAAGAAACTGCTGTTGTGAATTTTAACAGTGGATTTTGCATAAGATAAGAGTAAATTGTATAGCTTTTCACCTACCGGAATTAATCAGAACATGGTTTGTCTATTTCCGTCAGGGGGGAAAATAACTTTCGCATTTACAGAAAGGGACATGCTACTCTCCGATTGTGAGATTCTTACCCGTGTACGGGATTTACGTTTTATCTTTCAGATAATGAAACCTATGATATTCATGACCCTGATGTGGATTGGCCGCCGTCATTCTGGGACGAGGATTATTATGAAAATAACACAGAGATGTCACTATTGCTGCAGGTGGAGGACATAATGCTCGCCAGACCACCCGTAGACTGTCGGCCCCTTCCAGGTACAAAACACAGACACACACATGCTGTCTCCAGGTTCTAGAATATTTTTTCGACTGCTTTTACTTATGAAAGAGAATTTTAAAAATCAAATGCAACACTAAAGTTTCAGATTTTCTTCTCGCAGTAATTTAGGGTTTTACAAAATAAAATGAAAATGGACAAACACAATTTTCTGTCAGTCTGTCTCTCTCTATGACTCTCTCTCTCTCTCTCTCTCTCTCTCTCTCTCTCTCTCTCTCTCTCTCTCTCTCTCTCTCTCTCTCT
>JAECUM010041644.1:0-19931 GCA_016617855.1 Megalonaias nervosa
CTGATTGGTCCGAATGAAATTGTGCTTCTCAGTCAGCCAGTATGGTTGCCACAGTGGCCATCATTAAAATCTTGTTATCAATACTCTGCATAGATGGTCATAACAATGTGTGCTATAGAATAAGCAAGATATATAGAATACAGACAGAATAGAAAATGCATTTGTACAAGGGAATGAGTTATTTGTTTTTATTAAATATATAAGCATGCATGAAAATAATAGAAAGCTTTAGACAACACTGTACACTCACCACAATACCTAGGCCCCCCCCCCATGACACTGTCATACTGTACAAGCACCACAATGTGTTTGTATATTAAATCATGTTTTTGTACGTGCAAATGTCCTGAGAATGTCCTTCTAACACTTTTTAGGGTTTTTTGCTTTACCGCCATACACTGGACGACATTCTGGACAGTAGTATGATCCTTTTGTTGTTTTACGTAAAATCAATTTGAAAAATTTCTGCATAGTCAACCTTGTCTATGCTTGATGGTAGTAACCAGTATGTTTTCTCCTGAGTAACTGTCTTTGCATTTTCTATGCACACAGCTGTCTCAATGTAAAAAAGGAGTGCACCGATATGACTGCATGTCTCCCCAATGCCGGCCATACAATCAAAATGGGCTGCCTCAACAATACCCATTTCTTCTGCAATTATCCATGGTTTTAATGCCGTGTCATACGCTGTGTCGTACCTAAAAATACAGAGAGAATTCCAGTTAGTTCTTCGGTTATTTTGAGCATTTTTAAATGAAATATGTACGTATGTAAACTTTTGCAACATCTGCATAAGAAAGTAATATATGTTTGTTTACGGTCTCCCCTCCATCCCTGTTTTTCGTTGCCAACTCGAGTATCCCCACCCCCTCCCGCCTTGGTTAAATAACAATACCCTTAAATTTATCAGATATACAAGGATGACTACATATGAGTCACTGATAGAATGAAATTGAATACTTCATAAATTAACCCCGTAAAATACATATAACTACAACTACTTTTTGTAATGTGCTATACGAAATGGTATGAAGTAACAAATGTAATGAATCTCAACTCACCTTCGCAGTAACCAACACCTTGTTGCTCACTTCCATGGCAAGAACTTCTTTGACCCATCCATTGACAAATTGGTTGTAAGCTTCAAGTGATTTGTAAGCTTTCAAATCATCTAAGGTGTAAGCACTTTTCGTGTTTACCAAATAATTTAAAATGTCAATATAGGTTATTCCCGGAAGGCACTATACGTTACTCGTCATTTTTCCTTTGTCCATTTCATACGGATCAATTCCACCGATTAAGCTTAGCTTCGACTCATACCTTTCCGACACTACTTTATCTAGTCCATCTTTGTAATTTATCTTGACTGACTTTGAAGCCATTTTTACTTAAGAACTGATTGCTTGAAAATTAAATCAGATTTCGTCGTTACGCTTGGCAGCAAGTCGTCAACACAATGAGCTTGACCCACAAAATGGTGACCGGAAACTGCTTCCGCTCACTGGCGAACATAATGGGAACTATGTATAAAACAATGGCGGCCAAAAATGTTCAATAATGTCAATGAAAACAAAAAAATTCCAGAATGCGGGGTTAAAAAAAAGTTTTCCACTATCGCAGCCAATCAGTAACGAGAATACTACACAATAATTTCATGGGCTTATTTGGACCAATCAGAGTCACATAAAGTGATATGTTCGCATGTATAATATCAAAAATATGAAACTGCACACACTGTAGGCAAAGTGTACCGACTGTGCGATAAAGACACGATATAATCTGGAATATGTTACTGGGATATGGTCTTCAACTACTGACAGAGGATCTCAAATGGGTAATGATTTGAGATTGAAATTATGAAACGAGTTAAATAATGTCCCTTTTATGAAAGCATCTGCGAGCCAAGCTAGACATTATTTAACGAATTTCATACATTTAATATTAAATCATTACACTTTTGACATTCTCTTAATCACATAGTTTTATTTCAAAATCACATCCTGACTGAGCTGCTGCGCCTTTAACTTGTTGTGCTTAAATATAGTCCCAAACAAAGTTGAACAGGTATTAGTGTTTAAAGTAGATAATCCTTTCTTTTATAAATTCTAAATCAAAGAACAAGTTTTCTTTGGAGTAAACAGAACATTTTAAACACAGAATGTCCAGTGCGTGTGATGTTACATTGTTTGATACAGTACCGGTTAGAGTGCACTGGACAATTGTGTTTACCCTTAATTGTCACTTTCATTACTAAACATACGTTGATGCGATATTTAAGTGAAAGGATGATTACTGGATGCAGACAATTCCCATATTTTCTGTAATATATTTGTGCCGGATATTTGCATTATTTGATTTGGAACAGTAGACTACAGAACACATTAACAAATTTCATTTTGAGTCGGAATTGCGTCACATATTTACCGCATAAATATGTTGTGGTTGTATGAAATTCCGTCCACTGGGAGACCGGTTTATGTCCACATTCTTCTGTGAGCAGAGGTGAGTTTATTTACCTGTATAAGTTAATATTTAAACCACGTTTGGATATAGGGTAGGCTAAATTTTACAGGTCAACAACTCACCCCTACCCAACACCAGCTATCAGATGAACAATATCCTTACCTTTGCTTGTTGTAGTAGTTTCTTTCTTGGGATTTTAAACAGTTTGTCGTAGAATTATATGCTATACATGGCGTAACAAGTCTCAGTGGGGGTAAATTCGCCATATTCAGAAAGACGTTAACTTTTGTTCCCCCAATTTCCTTTCGGCAGTCGATAAGAAAAATGGCTGCCAAAATATTCATAATATTAGTAAAAAGAAAAAGGTCCATAAGACCTTTTAGAGAAAATTTTCCCAGGATTGCAGCAAATCAGTAAAGAGAATACTACACAAGAACTTCGTGAGCTTATTTGCACCAATCAGAATCACATAAAGTGATATCTTAGCGTGTTTAATGTAAAAAAATATTAAACTGCACACACTATATGCAAACTGTACAGACTATGTGATAAAGACATATTACCCGGGGTATACTACTGGGATATGGTCATCCGCTACAACGACATATATTACCCGGGAGATATATCTGGCACATAGTCTTCTGCTACAACGAGAAATATTAACTGGGAGATATTTCTAGGATATAGTCATCAGCTACATAAACATATATTACATGGGATATATTAATGGGATATGGTCTTCAGTTACACATACAGATATTACCAGGGATATATTACTGGGATATAGTCTTTAGCTACATAGACAGGTATTACACGGGAGATATTATTTATTCGGAGCTCATTGTTTCGGACTAGTTTTTGTGTTCAGTCACTTAATTACTTGTCTCACATACGGCTCATTTACTAGACATGAGTAACACATTTTAGAGTAACTAGAAATTTATTGGTCTGTAGAATAAGCTTTTATCTGAATTGAACGAACGCAGTCTGTACTTAAGTTCAAGCTCCAGATGTTTATCTGATATTAAGATCAATAATATCAATAAAATCCATTTGTCTTATAAATGCAATGGTAACACCAGTATCAATGGTATTCTGAATATTTTGTAGAGAAACCTAAAATATGTAATTCCTACAAAAATTTAAATGCTTTATATTGCATTATGTTACAATTCAGCGTCAAACAAAGCGTAAAGAGCGCTATTACACACAACCGAAGGAAAGATACAGCTTTGTAAGGTGGTGCCTCGAAATGAACGAAATAATAATGACTTACCTTAAAGAAGTGTGATTTCCTAAAGTGATTTTTATAATAGGATTTTCTACATTTAAAACAAAAAACTTTTATTTCGTATGGATTATTAAATATATTGTAGACAACTCGTCTGAGACATCCCGTGCGTACTAGTATTTGAAATATTAGCCAATCGCATCTATATTGTCGCATTTAAACATCTTCAATGCACACCGTAAGTTGTATAAATATTGTGATAAAACTTTAAAGCCATTTGTTACCAAAAAACTTCATTATGAAAGAAAATGTCGTGCACAAGTGTACTATGTATGCATGCGCATTTGTACTTACCGCTTGATATATCATCAGCTATCCTTATATTATACCAAGTGAGCTGTCCCTATATTATACCAAGTGAGATGTCCCTATATTATACCAAGTGAGATGTCCCTATATTATACCAAGTGAACTGTCCCTATATTATACCAAGTGACTTTGAGATAACTTTAAGATATAAACTCCAATTTTGTGTTTTATTTTCTCTCCACCTGTTTACCTTACTTTATGTCCTGGAGTGAACTGAATGAATCTAATATAAACATGCTTTGCTAATCGGTCCCAGAGTTACAACTATTGATCGACCCAGCCAATTTTAGGCTGAGAAAACTCTTAATTTATTTGTAGCTAAACCTATTTATTCAAAGCCGTAATAAAACTTAAAAAGGAAGGTTAAACGAAAATGAGTAACAAAAGAGATACATTGATGGATGAGGACGAGGACGGTGGAATTAAAGGCTGAAAAAAACTTATTAAACGCAGTGTGTGGACAAGCTTGGAGTTGGCAGAAAAACATAAGTGGGATAAGCAGCAACTAGCTGTTACATAGAAAAGGAATACAAATGAGATTTTGTAACCACACTACGAGAACTAGTGTAGTCAGTACATAATGGAGAAGACAGGACAGAAGAAATGGTTCCCGTGATAAATAAGTGAATAAGAGCAGCAGAAAGAAATATGAGTATGTAGCAAGATCAGGTAGATATGGGAAACAAAGAAGGACTATTAAAGATAGACACGAATTTGACTGAAGTGAAGTATGAATATAAGCAATTGGAAAACGAATATGAAATAGGAAAATATGCAGAATTCGGACAGAAAGAGGTTGAGGACGAAAACAGTTAAGTGGAACAAGATTGGCAACAGAAGAAAAACAGCAGGGGAATTTGACATGGATAAAGAAGAGACGGAGTAGGACCTGAGATTTGAAGATGTAGAAGGAAGAAGAGGAGAAGAGGAAGAGAATGAGAAGGTGGAGAAACAAGATAAGGTGGAGAGTGAACAGAGAGGATGATGAAGAATAAAATTATGATTTACACTGTTAAAAATAGGCTCTGAAACGGAGTATTTATTGCATAGGAAACTTAGAGACATGTCGACAATAATTGTTAGCAAAGCCTCATTTGTAAGTCTTTCTTCTTCTTGGCTGACTGCGCACTGCCCTATTACCAAAGGAATAAACTCCAGGATAGTATTGGTCATCATTTAGATTGTTGTTGTTTGGAAGAGAGCTGAGAAGTCCAACGTCATTTCCAATGCTGTAGCCGCCGAAGTTATATGGTCCCAGATTGCTGTAGCCTCCGATGTTATTATATGACCCAAAATATCTCGAGCCGGGCTGCTGATAAGATCCTAAAGAACTGTAACGACGATACAAACTTCCATAGTCGACATCATCAATGTCATACAGACTGTTGTAGCCACCAATGTTATACTGACCCAGATGGCCGTAGTCACCCAAATCCTTAGAGCCACCTATGAGATATCTCCTTAGATTGCTGTAACCAATGCCGTCGCCGCTGAAGCCATAGGTTCCCAGATTACTGTAGCCGCCTCTGCCACCGGTGTGATATAGCTCCGAATGGCCCAAGCCGACAAAGCGATATGGATCTATGGAACTATAATGATGCAAGGGGTACAAATCATCGTAAGCCAAGCCTGCCAACTCATGAAGACTGTTGTAGCCATCTATTGAATAAAAATGTAATGAGTGGAGACAATCAAAACTTTCACGACCTCTTCAGTCCCGCTCTCAATAATCGATTAAAAGAAAGAGTAGCTGGACCTTCTAAAAGACTAATTTATGAGTTAAATGACGAAATCCTGAGTTTTGTAAAGACTAAAACAGTTGAAGGATGTAACAATCGATATCGTATATGCATTGCTTTTCTAGCTAGGAGAAAATCATGATACCATTTTGTTATTGAACAATATTTGACAATTGTTCTGCCACTTCCTGCTATCAAATATTTCTCCAGTCAAAGGATAAAAAACATAACTAAATCTAATACGTAATTCAGTTAAGTGTCGTTTGTCTTGGATACCTTTTTGTGTAATAAAAAATATCACATCCGTCTATCCATACAAAAGTAATTTTTATCATATGAAAACGTTTACGATGTTCCATCTTTAACATAATTATGATAAATGTTTAATCTTCAGTAGTAACGTGTTGTTGTTTCTTTTCTTTCGAGCCTTTCTGCTTGTATTCGATTTATACACTACACTAATAAATCTTTGATTTAGTAACAACTTGAGATTTACCTCCGTAATGTGCTTCAACAAACAATAAGCACTTTGAACAACAAACAAACAAAGCAAAAAATAACCCCACATTGCAAATACCATGTATACTACTCTCGACCATCTAACATTGCAAAGACCATGTATACTACTCCCCTACATCTCACATAGCAAAGACCGTGTATACTACTCCCCTACATCTCACATAGCAAAGACCATGTATACTACTCCCCTACATCTCACATAGCAAAGACCATGTATACTACTCCCCTACATCTCACATAGCAAAGACCATGTATACTACTCCCCTACATCTCACATAGCAAAGACCATGTATACTACTCCCCTACATCTCACATAGCAAAGACCATGTATACTACTCCCCTACATCTCACATAGCAAAGACCATGTATACTACTCCCCTACATCTCACATAGCAAAGACCATGTATACTACTCCCCTACATCTCACATAGCAAAGACCATGTATACTACTCCCCTACATCTCACATTGCAAAATGATTATGAATACTACTCCCGTACATCTCATATTGCAAAGACCATGTATACTACTCCCTACATCTCACATTGCAAAGACTATGCCTACATATGGCCACAGAACCTGTATACGTTTCATGTTCTTTAGTACATAGAAAAGACACAAACACTCATTAGAAGATTCTTATGTTTAACCGACTGAAAACAAGCGGGACCCGTGCAAAACTTAAATGTTCGATGATAACGGAATGTATGACTTACCTGTGAAGGAATGCGTGTAAGACAGGTTGATTATCCAAAACAGCTCCAAAAGAACAAGAGCGACGACCAACTTGCCCATCTTCTAAACCTACAACAGTAAATATATTGTAGAGAATTTTTGTTTGTTTGTTTCACTAAAGCCAGTAGGAATGACAACAAATCATGGCAACCAGCATCAAACGCTTTAAACCAAGAATAAATTATACTAATATTCTGATCTCCAACAGTTTTCGCTATTTAGTACAGTAAATATATTTGCAACATGAAAGTTCTGCAAATCTGTTATTAGTAAATTGGGTATGGTATACAGCACTAAAACATATAGAAGCAACAAAATTTGCGTAAATCTTAAGCAACGTAAAATTCTTTTGTTTTGTATTGTTTGTTATGAACCTTTATAAAACAAAACAAAGCAAATTAAAAACAAACAAACAAACAAATAAACAAACAAACAATCAATATCTGATTTATGTTCCCGTTGTACCCCAAACAAGAAAATTCCCCCACGAAAAAGAGTAATTGAACATAAGTACAAACTACTGAAAAACACTTGAAGGAAAGTTAGGTCTTTATCAATATTTAATTAAAATACAAAATTATACCTCAATATGTAATACTTCTGACTTATTTTCATGATCTTCCGTTCTGATATGGAAGATAATTTGACTGCAATATGCAAAAACTAGCGGGCACCGGGACATGCCACATTTTGCATAGAGGGCGCACAAGCCGCCGTGTCATCGCGGCACCTACTGCTCTCACACACATACAGTCTGTGAAAACATGGGCTTTTTGTTAAGTATTTAGCTAGTCTTTGTTGTCTCCCTTACATGGATCGCCATTATTGATCTGGTGAATAATGTCCCACTGGGTACACCACACTTTTGATATAATAATGAAGTCAGCATACTTAATAATATAATATGTATGTTTCATTCTTTAAAATAGAGAAAGCCTTCAATAATATACTAAGAACACTGTTTAGGAACATAATAGTGTCAGTTCTACAACATAAAGTCCTGAACGTGATCGCTTCAAGAAGGATAACTCGGATATAAAAACTGTCCAATTCAAGCTTATATCAGTTAATATTCAAATTAGAGGTACACCATTTTTGTGTATAGTCACGTTGCATATATAGAGGATCTCAAATGGGTAATGATTTAATAATGAATATATGAAACGAGTTGAATAATGTCAAGCTTTTATTCGTTATTTTTTAATTGTTTTAAATGTGCTTATACATAATAAAACTTGTTTTAAACTTTTGTTGGACCGGTAAAGTAAATTCGTAAATAATCTAACCTAAATTGCCATTGGTTGGGGTTTGAGAAAAGACTTGGTCCAACAGAGTGGTCCCTCTGCCGAATCAAGAAACTACTCAAGAGGAAGAATACCAAGAGTTTGCCGCTGCATGAAGATAGAAAGCCGAGAAGATGGTTTTTCTTCACCGTGCAGAGAGGGAAACAAGGATGGACTAGCCCTGAGGCAAAAAGGACATGTGACAATCAACATATAAAAGAAATTTGGAATTATAATGAAAGAAAGAAGAAAAGTGTGCTTCTGAGACTCCTTCCTGTGGAGTAGATTCTTCAGGAAGAAAGGACGGATTCATACAAAATTAAATAATGGATAAAAGAAGGAACTGAATTGGAAACGTTAACGGACATGTTTTTGAAGTGGAATTTTGTTCAATAGGAATTAGTTTATGGATAATGGATGAAATGATAATGGATATGCCTCAGAAAATGAAGAAAGACAAAGGAACTGTTTTTGTAAACTTGACTGCAATACATTACTGAACATAAGAGAAAGACAAAAGAACTGATTTTGCTAACTCATTTATAATGCACTATGTGAATATGAGGACTATTTTCAATACTGTATTTGGACAAAGGAACTGAATTGTAATGCACTATGTGAATATGAGGACCTTTTCAATATTGAAATAGTAACTAATATTATCAGATATTGAGTAATTTACCTGTGAATTGAAAGCAGATATCCAGAAAACTGCAATGCAGAAAGACTTTATGTGTAAAAAAGCGATATAGAACTTGATTAGATAATAATAAATAGATTTGATGGACGAACAGACAGCTACTAGAATTTCTGACCGCTTATACTATCCTTTACTATTTCTTCTGCAGCTGTTAAATTAAAAAAAAACAACAAAAAAAACAAAAAAAAAACTTAAGTGCATAGATAAATTGGAATTGGAATGGAAATCAAACTTTAGAAATTATACTTTTATTAATCATGGAAAATTAGAATAATGTATGTCAATTAATTATGAAAATTAGGGATAATGGAATTTAATGTTACTAACCATATATTAACCAAATTGATATGACAAAAATGTGTGAAAAATGTATGACAAACATTAGTGAGTAGGACTCATAGGAATCGAGTGGCACGTGCACATGGCACTCACTATTGAGAGCGCAGGTTGTGCACGTGCCCCATGTGTCTAGTAGATATGAACGAAGTCAAGCAGCTTATGCTATAGCAATAAGAGATAAAAACTAAAAATTTCTTTTCTTCTGAAAATAAAATAATATGGTAATATTAAACATTTAACTATAAATAGACTAATGTGGAAATTTGAATTGGTGTACAAACCCTATTACAAAATTTTAAAATCAAAATTGCCTAAAATAATACATAATGCATATACACTTGAAAAAAAAAAAAACAGAAATACATAAAAACCCTTTTACTTTAGAACCAGGGGGTCCCTCAGATGATGTAATTCTGAGGGGGACCACGCCAATAAATCAAGCTTTTGCGAGCAAAAGAAGCTGGGCAGTATTTAACGAGTTTCATAAATTAATATTAGATCATTACCCCTTTGAGATTCATTTAATCGCAGTTTTTATTTCAGTGGAAATTATTTAGATAGAAGAATGAATAATTTCGTTTATTCTGACAAACGTTGCACCTTTCATTTGTTATGCATATAAAATAGTCCCAAACAAAGTTGAAATAGTAAAGTATATACAATACATTTTTGCAAACTATAAATCAAAGAATAAGCGTCCATCCGAATAAGCAGAACATTTTGCAAAAACAAGCCATTTTTCAACACAGAATGTCCAATGCGTGTGATGTCAGATTGTTTGATAGAGTACACAGTACCGGTTATGGTAGGCCTACAGACATGATCAATGTTTTTACTCTATGTCACTTCACAACTAAATATTACATTAATGGATGCTGAAATTGACACATTTACTGTAAAGTATTTGTGACCAGATATTGGCAGTATTTGATTTGGAACACATTCCACGTAAATATGCTGTGGTTGGTTAAAGTTAGGTCATTTGGGAGACAGGTTTATGTCCACATTCTTCTGTGAACAGAGGTGAGTTTATTTACTTCTGTAAGTTAACATTTAAACCCCGCTTGTATATAGGGTGGGTTCTATGTTACAGATACCAAGTCCACCCCCACCCCAAACACCCACTATCATCTGAGCAATAGCCGTAGTTTTACGTCTAGTTCTTGTACTTGAGTTGTACACACTTTTTATATGATGATATTGTTATACTTGACATAACAAACCCTTGTGGGGGTAAATTTGTCATATTCAGACAGACAAGTCCATTTTCCCCAATTCCCTATTTTGAGTCGAGTCGAGAAATGGCCGCCAAAGTGTTCATCGAAAACAAAACATTCCAGAAGGAGGGATTAAAAACGTTTTCGCACGATTGAAGCCGATCAGGAAAGATACTAATGAACAGTAATTTCACGGGCTTATTTGGACCAATCAGAATCACATAAAGTGATACGTAACACGTTGTGATATAAACAATATGAAACTGCAAATACTATAGAAAACCCGTACCGACTATGTGATAAATATAGACTCAGACTATATAATTTTATACAAACAATATAAACTGCACTATTTTATCCCTAAGTATTAAAAATTATTACAAGTGTATGTGCAGTCTACGTTTGTCGACACTGTTAACCATGTTAGGGTTAATACATCTATCCATTAAATGAATATTGATTATCTTGGGGCATTGTACCAGATCATCATCACCAACAAAGTACCACTTGCGAGATGTTTCGAAGATACAACTCTAGATGTGTACATCATCATCATCATCATCATCATCATCATCATCATCACCAGCAAAGTATTATTGGCGAAATGTGTCGAAGGACTGTTGTAGGATTCAATTGTAGATGTCTATCATCATCCTGATCATCATCATCATTAGTTTTAGCAGTGATATCATAAACGTCTATAGTAGCTAACAACACACTACAATAAATCCAACCGGATGGGTTCATTGGGTTGAAGTATTATTATCATTATTAAATTGGCAGAATTTTAACATTGTTTTGAAACAGTTAATAAAAATTTATATTTATCCAAACCCATTTCTTTTACCTGCAGCATCCCTTCCCACGGGTTTGATAACAAGTAACGGGTTTTTCTGGCTCATGAACAGATCACATAAAGTCATACTCATATGTGTTTACCGTGGACCAATGTAGTTTAAAATACACTTAAGGTGTTGGGGTGTGGTAACCATTTAAACGTAAAAACTTGGCAGTATTATCTGTTTGAGATATATTAAAGTAGATGGTATGCAGGAACCGTTTATACATAGATACTTGGCGGTACTGTTTCTTTAGGACAAACTCAAGAGAGTGGGGTGTAAGGACCATGTAAAGATATATATTGGGCTGCATTGTTTGTTTCAGACATAACTAAAGGGGTTAGTGTAAAACCAGTTCTTCATATATGTTGTCGAGGTCATCAGGAAACATAGCAAGTGTGAACCTTGTGCAGCTACCAAATGAAAATGGATCAAAATGCGTATTACAGTAAGCTCTCAGTGCAACTACAGTGTTTGAGGCGGAGGATTTTCATAGATTATAAAATTTAATATTATTGTTGTGCTAAAGATTAATTGCATTCCTTTCTTTTACAGAATATCGTCAGTCATCAAGTTTTATCAAAATATATCATTCCTCAACTAATGAAATTTACATGCGAAACACTGCTACCGAGATGTACATATCTGAATTCATGCTGTTGGTGCTGAAAGCTGAGGCAAGTAGATTTTTTTTTATAGAAATCTATTAGTCATTAGCGACAACAATAAGAAAAACTGAAAACTTCTGAAAGTGAATGTACATCTTTCTAGCACTTCATGGATTTAGAAAATAATCATGTTCAAATATATTCTCAAGAACAATTTCTTTTTCTAAAATGTAAATGCTAGAGTTTCTTCAATTTTGAATTCTCTGTTGTTCAGAATTTACTTAATTTTGGACTATTCTAATTTTTTTATTTACTGTGTGTACTGACAGACAGTAATGAACGTGTATTCAAAATAGGTAAGGAATTTCGACTAAAGTTTACTCTAATAAAACAAAATATTTTCACAGCAACTAGATAACACTCTTGACGGCAGATATATTTACCTAGTGTGAACTTTGATAAATATATCTTGATGACTGATAGAAAATGGGATATCATACTCTGACCAGTGGTAGAAAATTGGATATCATATCCTAACTAATGATAGAAAATTGGATATCATATCCTGACCAATGGTAGAAAATTGGATATCATATCCTGACCAATGGCAGAATATGGGATATTATATCATGACCAGTAGTAGAATATGGGATATCATATCCTGACCAATGGTAGAAAATTGGATATCATATCCTGACCAATGGTAGAATATGGGATATCATATCCTGACCAATGGTAGAATATGGGATTTAATCTGATGCAGGACCTATTGTGGCCACACAGATGCATCATGTGTTACACGATCCATACACAGTTGCACAAAAATGATTAATAAGTTTAAATCAAGCTATTTTAAGCCTTATCTATTTTGTGGAATCCTTTTTGCACAGTTTTTCTATTCTAAGATAATTTTCTTTTTCACAAAACTGTCAGACAAAGATTTCTAACGGAACATGATACAGTGTATAATTCTACTGTGATAGATATGCATTGTTAATATTATGATGGATACAAGGTGGTATGATCCTGGCTTACAGATCGTCAAGTTGTAATATTAATTTCAAGCAACAAATAAGTCACAAAATGTGTTGTTTTTTTTTTTAAAAAAAATGCTTATTTTCAGTGTAATTCTGAAGACACCTCCACTATTTCTGCTAATCACCACTCTACAGGGAGGATAAAGTAATCATTAATTATCTGAAATTCATAATGTTAGTTTGTTTATGATCAAATTGTTACATGGTGTTTGTTTTTGCATTTTCGTATCTGGTCCCTTTGCTTTATTTTACAGGAGAGTGAAACCTTAAGATGTCTTGCAGATTTTACAGTTTGCTGATTGAGGTTTATAAGCACGTATTTATTTAATTAATAGACTTTTTACATGCTTTCTTCTAGATGGTACCAGTTAATTGGTTGCATAATTGTACATTCAAGCACCTAGTAATGTCAACTGTGAAAGAAAAAGAAAAGAATGAAATCTATGTCGCATTTCAATAAGTTAAATATCTACACTAAACCCCTTGCGCTGTGTTCGATATAGTGGTAAATTTGCTCCAGTAATTAATGGTACAATACATGTATTGGAGGTTTAATAATATATTTAATGGTACAATACATGTATTGGAGGTTTAATAATATAATTAATGGTACATTACATGTATTGGGGGTCTAATAATAATTAATGGTACAATACATGTATTGGGGGTCTAATAATATAATAATTGATGGTACAATACATGTATTGGTGGTTTAATAATATAGTAATTAATGGTACAATACACTTATTGGGGGGGGTAATAATATAATAATTAATGGCACAATACATGTATTGGGGGTTTAATAATATAATAATTAATGGTACAATACATGTATTGGGGGTTTAATAATATAGTAATTAATGGTACAATACGTGTATTGGGGGTTTAATAATATAATAATTAATTGTACCATACATGTATTGGAGGTTGAATAGGAACATTAATTTGCACAAAAACAAACAGATCAGGTTTTAAATGGTATACACTATGCATAACCAAGTACCAGAGAAACACACATTTATAGACTCTCCATAATTTCTTTCTGCTAAAACCATCAATCAGTGAAAAACAAAATATTAAATCATATTTAATATATGTGTAAAAGGATGACAATATATATTTCCTTATGATTGCTAAAATAAATATATTTTTTTAAAACCGCTTTAGGCAGATTTCTTGGAATTGTCAGACAAAAGCACTGTAGAAGAAGATATTTCGCTTTTATATGTTATTATAGGTACATACATATCCACTAACATTAATCTTTTTGAAGCTTTTTCCCCATTGTTACTGCTGAAAATAATTCTAAGTTCTAGGTTATTTTGAATCGTGGCACTTATCTGAGCTGAACGCTGGTTTAAAACTTTCGATTAATTAATTATCAGATATATAGAAATAGACAGACATATTGATACAATTAATTAATAAAAAATTAAATAAGTAATTAGTAAACAGAAAGACAGAAAGACATGACGAAAGAGAGATAGACGAAATGAGCAATTCGAAAGATACCAGAAAATGTGGTCAAGTCGAAATTTGTCGCACAAATTAGTACTTAATATTATTTTTGTTGTTTTTTAAGTTTGATAAAGATGCTTGCAGAAGCAAATATATTTTTTACCTGCTAAAATGTAATCCAAAGCTAAAAAGACGGAAATGACTGGTTTATTTTATCAAACGGCCTTTTATATGTAGTCAAACAAAAATATGATTGGCTTGACTGAAAGTATTTTATCGGCTTGCTTTCAACTTTATGATTCATGTTTTCCGCATATTGATTGATGACCACAATAAAAACATCCGTATGTCGAAAAAGAGGTAGATACAGGTCTATCCATTTAATTTGGTGACTTCCTTTTTAAATAATGGAAAATCAATGTTACATATCTAAAATAGATATCGCTCTGATTCATTGACTGAAACCATTTATTAATGCATGAAAGTCTGGCATGCGGTGAATAAGGGTTACCCAAAAACGTAGGTATTTTATTGATCATTTGATCTGGGATGTATTCGTCTGTCTCTATTTAGCACACGTAGAAAAAGACTTTTGTAAATTAACTGAAAAATCCAGTTAGAATATGAATTAAAACAAATCAGTGGATTTAATAGCTGACATCAATATATCTAAAATCTACGTATCTAAAATCAATATATCTAAAATCAATGTATCTAAAATCAGTATATCTAAAACACAAGGACGGTACAGTCCTTCTCCTTAGCCCTCTCCTTTCACACTACACAGCCTATCATCAGATGACGGATATTAAATTTCTTCGGTCACGCATTCATTCACATAGAGATACCCATACATTCTTGTATGGTAAACAAACGTCATAATAAAAAAGCACAGTATCAGTTACTTCTCATACATACATCAATAAATTCCGTCACATCTGTACATATTCCTAATCCCGTTATACTAAACAATATCATAATAATCAGACGCATTTCTTCACCTTACATCTCATACAAAGTACGCAAATGTTCAAATATCCATGCTCTGATATATTCATACGTCCATAGTAACTAATCTTACACACTTCAACCATATTTCCAAATTCACAATTCAAGCATGTGTAAATTCCAACATAACGCATTAATAATTGCACTGGTTTACTACGAAGTAACCTAATAGCGAATTACAAAATAAATTCTGACTACAAGTTAGCAATCTACATAATTCCGCCCCGCATCTAATAATTCTTTATGTGGGGTCCAAGCCCATTTCTCAAATATGCATGTAAATGAAACACTTCAAAAGGCAATTCTACATACTAAACGATCCTCTATCTCAATTTTGTTTGGTGATCGTTGTGGACCGATCCAATCAAACTTAGCGGACAATATCCCTCTCGCTGTCTGTCAACGTGGGGACGGAAAGGAACACGCCCCGTTCACCCCGTGGACTTTCCTTTTGATCCATGAACTAACCTTTAACATATAGGTGTGATAACGGCAAGCCTTTGTTAAATGACTCGGCCGGTCGCCTTTGCCGACCCAAGTGTCCGGTCTCTGACTGCTCATGGTAACCTTGCGTAAGATTTCAACACTAGCCTCGCGGCAATCTTTAGAGATCAAACACAAGGCCGCGGTAATATTCCCAAGACACGTGACAGTCTCCTACAGGTCAATATGCATAGAGACCATATTGAAATAGCTCGCATAATATCATTATGAAACCAAACAGGTACAATAAACTTAGTTAATATAATCTATATCATCTTATGCATGGTCTGATCATACTGTTTAAGCCTTTCATTACTTGCAAATCAATTTTTTTGACCATAGGACCAACGAAAATTCTGTAAACTCGATTTGTACGTTTTGGTTTTGAACTTTACGACATTCAGGAGAGCTTTTAATACATCCCTAATCTCAGCGTCTTCGGTTTTGTGAGGTTAACCAGCGTAATAGTTCAGTTTTTTTCTACTGCCACTGTTACTAGCTTTAGTCATGGGTTTGACATAGGATTTCCTAGCATCACTCTCACCAAAGTTAACAGTGTCTTAGTGTTTTTCTTTTTTTCACAAAGATTTTTGTATCAAGGTTTAACCCAGTGTGAAAGGTTTGGCTTCTTCTGAAAGCCTCAGTTTTAAGTATGAGATGTTCTTGGAACTGGGTTAGAGTGTTTCTTCTTTCATCCTAAATCACCAAGGGGAATGTAGATTACAGCGACATACTTGATCAGTGTATTCCTCAGTCATTCCAAAACCACCCCACCTAAAAGCTGATAACAGCGACCTCTCTTCTTAAACTAATGACTTCGTTGTTTACATACGACCCCAGTGCAAGAGTTATCGCTAGAGTAATCCCAGCAACTGAAGTTCAGCACAAGCTAGGTTTTCTAAATACTTGCAAACGCTTCCGTTTAGTTCAGCCAGTAAAGTTGGAGGAAGGAAATATACCTGTCTAATGAGAGATTTAATTAATGACTCAGATCGATCTACATGCACTATATTCTACCCCTGAGCAGTATGGTAAGCCATGCCTATATAACCCTACGCATAAACTTACTTTTATGTACTTAGTAACTTCTTAAAGAACAGGTATAGCATCTCGTTTAAAGCTATGAGTACATGTTTTTGAATGAAATTGATAGATGTGTTGAATGTAAATCGAATATACAAAAACCAATGCATCAATTATTGAACTTTTTGTTCCTAGTTGCTTGACATCAAATGCTTTATCATTGATCTACTCGGACATACAAGTGAACTGCTCCGGTGGCCTAAGTGGTTAGAGCGTCCGCCTCGGATGCGAGAGATCGCGGGTTCGAACCCCGGCCCAGTCATACAAAAGACTGTAACAACGGTCCTAGCAGCTGCCTCGTTTGGCGTTCAGCATTATGAGGTTAGTGTTAGAACTGGTCGGATTGGTGTCAAAGTAATGTGTCTGGGTGAAGCTTGATGCTACATGATGCCCCAGTACTAGACATCACTATGAACTGCAAACATTGTTGTGATATGACTTAAAGATACGTTAAAAATCCAAATCACACACACTGACATACAAGTTACAGCAACCGACGATCTTCGAATTGGGATTTACTTGGAATTGTAATAACACTTTGCAAGATGTTATTGTGACTTTTTTCCTGCAACCCAAGATAATGTATAAATATTATTTGCTAGGACAATTTTAATGTAATTTTTTTTCTACTTAGATCTAATACAACTACACTGACAGCTTGATTGTAAGAGGCGTTTTAGTTTTCCAACTGGATAATTGCATGTGCATAAAGATGTGATGTATAATGTGCAGATTCAAAAGATATCGAACGTCCACTACAATCTACATTATAAAAGGAAGTTAACAGAATTACCTATCCATAAAGCAGAGGTCATATGAAGGTGAGAGTAGTCTGGTTGTAATTGCCATGATATGCAGGCTTGAGCAAAATTAGAAAAATGTTAACTGATTCCTGAATTAAAGAGTTATACGCACTTCAGTGCTTTACCAAGCTATAAAGGTGAGGTCGTATCAAGGTGAGACTGGTTTCAGTTTAACTGTCAAAGTATGTAGGCTTGTACAAATATATGATATGTTAATTGATTCCTGAATTAAAATGATATACGCACTTAAGAGTACGACATAACTCATAAGGAGAGGTCATATGAACGTGAGAGTGGTCACATATTAATTGTCACGGCCTGCACGCTTGTACAAAAATATAGCATGTTAATTAATTACAAACTTAGTTATCTCCCCATTTCCCGCGAAACGGATCCCACGTGAGGCAGTTATAGTCTAGTGAAATCTTATTCATCTACTGACCACGATAGGAAGGATGTGATAAAAGGAGTATAACAACAGAATTTAAATCCCTTATAAATAAAAACTATTTCCCCATTCCCCTATACATTTTCTCTTATCCCCTTACAAACAACATCAATCCCTATCCACCTTTAACTTCCCTACCATCCTCTTTTAAACGTCACTACTATCCCTACCACCTTTATGACTCATATAAATCTACCAGTGAAGTGCAAGAAGAGAAAAAGGGTAAAAATATGCAATCTCTTTACAAACATACTTACACACACCATATTACATTGATTGAAACGGAGAGAAATTGAGGAAAGAAGAATAAACTTGCAATTACGGACAGGTATTGACGTACTTTTACAATCCAAACACAAACGTATCCATTGTTTAATACCCTGTATGGAACTGAGAGGGGTTTATTATTTGTATTATTATATGCTCATTTTTTCTCCATTAATTTCACTTTGTCAGAATTGTGCAGTATTTTTCCATACTGCACAGATTCATATTACACAACAAGTGTATCTAAAAATAGTATCATGTATTAGGAACAACTTTGATCGTAAATAAACAACGTAAGCTCATGAGGCAGATACTTTTGCTTTTGGTTTACTAGATTTTGTTTGTAGATGAACTAATCAAACTGTTTCGTCCATTTGAAATTAGAGATGCTAAAGTTAACGATATGGACGAGTTCACTGAGTCACAAAAGAACGTTCAACCAAGCAAACAAATCTACGTGGTATTAGCAATGTCCACAAAAAACGTTAGACACGCAGTATTGAAAATACAATTCTGATCAGTTAAATAGTTATTTCGTAGAAATGTTCTTAATTTTTCACAAACAGAATGATTCAGACTATGACTGGCTAGGGTCTATAAGAGGAAATTAGAAAAGCTTACTGAGGTCAACGGCTGTCACAAATCGGAAACGTAATATTTTTTATATCAGTCAAAGCACAAACTTCGAGAAAAAATGCAGCTGAGTATTTTGGTATAAAATTAAGAGCAAAAAGGTCGTGCAGTATAAAAAAAATACTCGTTCGTATTTTCCCATACAAATGCAGTAACCTATAAATGCTGTATTTAGCCCACTAACCTGAACCCCCCATAATGCACCGTACACTAGGCCAGGCACGCACCGTTGCATGGCAGATACCGGTGGAGACATTCAAGTTGGCGGAAGTAGTGTAGAAATGTCTTGGCAATAAGGACATACTATTTACTCAGTTATTTCCAGCTCTGTCGCCACCGGCTATTCGTTATATTAGTTATACCTATATAAATTAATGAAGTGCTGAGATTTTGTTCAAAGTGTCACTATGTAGCACTGTCATTTTCACCCGTTACATGTTTTTTTATTTTTTTGGGGGGGGGGGTTATAAGCGAGTTACGGTGAGAGTTTGTGTGTGTATGTGTGTCTCTGTGTGTGTGTGTGTGGGTGTGTGTGTGTGTGTGTGTGTGTGTGTGTGTGTGTGTGCATCAGAGATGCTTTATTTGAACGAAAGTTTGATTCATTGCATTAAGTTTCAACAATTTATAATAAACTTATTTTCATGTCATTGAACATACTTGTATTTTAGAAT
>JAECUM010041648.1:0-12913 GCA_016617855.1 Megalonaias nervosa
CTGGAATGTGATTTTATTCAATTTTCGTAATTTTTATTCATGGTCGTAAACTGTGTCGAATATCTTTTGCTATAAAATGTGTGCGTAATTTGGCTCTGTTGAAAACACAACTTACGTAGGATCTATTAATAGATATTTACCTGCATTTTGACAATTAGTAATAATAATCATAATAATAAGACTTAAAATGGGATGGGATATGGAAAATTCCAAGAAGAATTCTGTGAATTCCCATTGGTTGTGCGAGGTCATGTAACTGTACGTAATTTGTTGTAAATCAATAGTGTATGTTGTCACATGCAGTCTATTGCGAACTGCCGTCGCTTTTTAAGCTCTATATTAAGAGAAAACTAAGCATTCAGTTAATTCTATAGTCCCATGGTAAAATCATGGGGTTAAAGGGTTATAAATACATCTAAATTTCCATGTTAAAAACATGGGGGGGGGGGTTTTAATGGGTTATGTGTAAATCTAAAGTTCCATGTCCAAATCATGGAGTTAATTGGTTATGTGTAAATCTAAAGTTCCATTTTAAAATCATGGAGTTAATGGGTTATGTGAAAATCTAAAGTTCCATATTCAAATCATGGAGTTAATGGGTCATGTGAAAATCTAAAGTTCCATGTTAAAGTCATGGAGTTCATGGGCCATGTTTAATTCTAAAGTCCCATGTTAAAATCATAAAGTTAATGGGTCATGTTTAATTCTAATGTCCCATGTTAAAATCATTGGGTTAGTGGGTCATGATTAATGGAAATAAATGTGTATATTAGCAGCAGAGAGGGTGAACAGACCATTTTGCCTGAGACCTTATTTATTAAAACTAAAGGTTCCTACAAAGACTAAAAATAAAGGGTCAATAACGTCAAACCGAATCCGTTAACCGAGCACATTT
The DNA here is from genome assembly GCA_016617855.1 of Megalonaias nervosa. Taxonomy (NCBI): domain Eukaryota; kingdom Metazoa; phylum Mollusca; class Bivalvia; order Unionida; family Unionidae; genus Megalonaias; species Megalonaias nervosa. Next base: position 896 of record JAECUM010041648.1, read on the forward strand.
CGTTGTTGCGGAGACCGCGTTAACGAAATCTTGTGGGTTAGTTTGTTTTTGTTACTCGTTGTTTGACGTGTATTTTCCAAAATTTTTATGCGACTTTTTACGTCTGGGTCACGTACGCGTGGTCGTTTCACCATATCTGCTGCTGTAATTAACCAAATATTTTATTAAGTCCGTTACGATATCTCGACCTAGGATCATGTAAATTTATTGTTATAAAAACCAAACGGGGTAGCTTGCGCGTGTGCAAAGAAATTTTTAAATTTGATCATATCCATATCCCCTGAACACCAAGTATAATAAATATTTTGTAAAGTATGATTATCAACTCCGTTAAATACAACTAAAATATTACAGTTGTCTCTGATCACTTTAGGTATTTGTGTATAACGCTGGGTAACATAAATCACGTCAGTTTTTTTATGCCTACCTCGAGAAAATATCCGAGCTGGATTTGATTGTTGTCCAGCATGACATCGTCGTATACTACGAGATTATTAATACGTCCATCCAGGTCATCAACAGATGGGGCCTCATCAATATCGGTGATAAAATCAATAACGCTGACTCCGTCACTGTCACTGTCTTCTTCATATAACGATTTTGCATTTTCATTAAAATCTTTAAGTACTTCGTAGCATCGCTGATCATCTACAGATGGTGCCACTAAATATAGTTTATCCCACTTGAGCCATCTCATTATCAGATTAAGCAATAATTGCGTCTTACCACTTCCAGATGGCCCAATTAGTATCATCCTGATAGAATTCGGTAGTGCTGGGTGATGTTTGACTGGCTCCTGTTTCGTGTCGCTGAGAAATCAATTATAGCCATAATAATAAATAATATGAATCTATATTGTGTTCGATACAGGGCACCCACCCCCACCGTTGGTGGGACCATTGCATTAACAACAACAATAACATAAAATAAAAGGCGTGCACTGACAGGTAAATGTGAAAATTGTGGTACAAACAAATATAGATTTACCTCACGTGATAAAATCACGGACAAGTCTACGAAAACAGGTGGTGATATCGCTACTTCGTTGGGAAAATTACCAGGGGCTCCGTGGGCGAAGTATCCGGGGAAAAAATTTACCCGGATACAATTATTGTGGTCCTGGAACTCGACCTGATATCCGACTTGACGAACGAGATCAACCAAGACCAGGAGAGTATCCAATAAATGCGATTGATCAAGCGTGTCACGTTCATGATGTTGCGTATAAAAACAAAGATTTACAACAACGGCATCTCGCAGATGTGAAGTTGATTCATGCGTTAAATTCTATACCTGATAAATCTCTCAGAGAGAAACTTGCTAGTTTTCTAGTGAAATCTGCTATGAAGGTTAAACTAATGCTAGGGGCTGGTAATTAATTATATAACTATTATAATGGAATCTGTTTATTACAGCCCAAGAGGATATTGGAAGGGCAGAGCAGCGATTAGTAAACTTACTGAAGCAGTAAAAGTCTCACGTGCTGTCGCTGCAGTGTGGTTAGCACGACAGGCAATATGGCAAATCTATCTGCGTCCACTTAAAAAAATTCAGTACGCGTATTTTGATGTCAGCGTTCCGAATGAAGTTCATCAAGCAGACATTTCGTTTTTACCACATGATACTATTAAAACACGTAGACGTCAATCACGCACATACAAATACGCGTTGACTGTCGTTGACGTTGCAAATAGATATAAAAAAAGCAGAACCACTGTCAACTTAAACAGCATCTGAAGTTGCATCTGCATTTGAACGAATTTATCAACGAGGACCCTTGCAATGGCCACAGTTGCTACAAGTTGATCCTGGCAAAGAATTTCTTGGTACAGTATCATCGCTGATGAAGCAACATAATGTCAAAATCAGACGAGGACGCACCGCAGTTCATCGTGATCAGGCAATAGTAGAACGATTTAATCGAACACTTGCTGAGCGGTTATTTGGATACCAGTATGCGAAGGAAATAATTCAGGTAGATACGAGATCTCGCGAATGGGTTGCAAGATTACCAAGTGTGATAGCTGCGTTAAATAATGAAATTACTCGTGCAACGTCTATGAAACCCACCGTCGCGATCACAAAAAATATATATACTTGTACAACGACGTGACTTTTCAAAACAGCCAGTGTTAGGTAATGTGACTGTAAGATATTTATATGAACCCGGTGAACTTGAAGGGGGTAAAGAAAGAGCAACTGATCCTATCTGGAGTGTGACTACACATAAAATTTCTAGCGTGGTTAGATCCACGGGTAGACCTGCAATCTACAGACTAGAATCAACTGCTCCTCAGCGTGGATTTGTACGTGAACAATTACAAGTAATTCCTGAAGACACAATTACCACCGCGTTCACTTTTGTAAACTGGCACCCCTACGTCGATTACATTCAAGGCAGGTCAGCATCACATTTTCGCGTGTGTGACCAAGACTACTATTAATTCTGTTTACGGTAAATTGTCTTGGATTATTATTCGAATATTCCCACAGCATATTACAGTTACAACTTGCACAGTGATTATTCTGTCGTTGTTTTAGTGCTATAATAAATTCCGCGTCGATATCAAAGTTGCGATTATTTTTTTTGTCACACTGCTTATAACCAGATAGTTTTTTTTCTTATTCCGCCATTGCTAGCCGTTTGATTATTATTTTCTGTAAAATTCATAATAACCCTGTGCAGTTGAGATATTCTTCTAACTCGAGACACTGCGAGATAAACAAAATTTGACCATTCGATTCTATCATCGACAATCCAAATATTTGTATCACTAATAGTTAGTCCTTGTGTCGAATGAATCGTTATAGCATATCTTAATTTCCATGGAGTTTCATCCATGATCAACGAGCTCTCAACAACATCAACATCAACTAAAACAATATCATTTAACACAAGATTTTGTTTTTCATTTGTTCCTGGAATCTCAACATCAACATTCTGTCGTCGAGTGTCTGCTGGGCGATAACACAATGGTACAGGTAAATTTGAAAATTTTTCTTTATGTAACAAAAATAATTTTTCTTGCAATTCATCACGAACTATCTTTCTACTTGCAACTATTAAATCATTTGGTCTCTATAAATTCCAAAAATCATTCACAGGAGTTTCCGGAATTATTTCACTCATTATATCGCATTGTATTCCATCTGGCTGTAGTCTGATTAATCTTTTAAATTCTTTCAGGGGTTCATCAATAGCTCTATGAGCATCGGTTATCTCCTCATAATAATCCACAAACGTTTTTAACCACTCGTGCGGAGACTGCCCAACAAAAGGTTGCGGTTGACCATGATCGCCGCATATTATCACAGCAGTATTCGCTGTCAGTAACCAATCAAGAAATATTTTAATGTTTCTAACGACACCGTACAAATTTCATCCCAGATGATAATCCGGGGTATATATTTTTCACCCATTCGCTCAGGTGTCCATGTGTCCCCGCACCATCTGAAGAAACCATGATAAGTTTGAGATTTTACTCCTCGTTCATTTATTTCTCTGGCTAGTCTGTGTGTATGTGTAAGCACAATCGTATCAACGGAGTTCTTCAAACTCCGACGAAATAATTCAATGGCACGCGTTGTTTTTCCAGAACCTCCAGGACCATTGAGATAAACGGTTTTATGTCTGGCCACATGATCAAACACAGATGGTGCCAATGATTTTAATATTTGATTGGCATTGCTGTAATATATTTCCTTGATTTCAACGTCTGCAGATTCGGAATAATCAAGGATATTTTCTTGTTTTATTCTCCATGATCCCGATTCGTCATTGCCGAGTAGCGGTTTTAGTAAATCTGTATATGCTTTATTTATATAAAATGAATCCGTGGCAACTCTGACCGCGTAACGAAGGAATCTGTTTATCATCGATAATAAATTTATGGAAACGTAAGCGAGCATCGAAGAGCTTAAATGAGTGAATTGCGGTGACTCACCATCAATATAACTCACGATTGTACCTAATTTAATTCCGGTTGAGAAGTAAGCATTACTCCGACTTACAAATGTATTTTTTTTCCGTTGTATCAGCAATTATAAAATCTAGTTCAGCATCGTCCATAATTAATCTTGTACACGTTCGTTTATGGTCATATGATCCTCCTTGAGTAAACTTACCAATTATTTTCCTACCAAGATCTTTTCCAATTTTATTTTCATAATCAGTCATATCAGGATATTCCACTATCCGCCATGTCCGTATTCGACACAAATGCGCTGGACATCAACGAGAAATTCCAATCGTGTCGGTTTCCATGAATTTTTCTCCTGAGCAGCATGGGCAGCAACCGATGGAACGGTGAAACAATTATTTAGTAATTGTTCAACTTTGACTTCGTTCTTGACATCGTCGGGGGGTGGGTGGGTATATTTCCGAGCAATATTTTTCATTTCATCGTGGAGTGATTCTTCACGATAAATTTCACCGTTAGGTCGTACAAACTGAACATAATATATGGATTCTGATCGAAATAACCACACAGACACAGGGTCACTCTTACTAATATCATTGATAACGTCAAATATATAATCGCTGTAAAATTTAACTATTCTATCTCGTGGAAATATTGTTATCGCGGACGTCCATGCGTGTGCGTTATGATCAACGATCGTTACAGGAGCTCCTCTTGATGTATATTTCGACGCATACAAAATCTCTCCGGTTAGTGTCTTCACTGTTATTGGGAATTTTAATTTCTTTTCTAGTTTAGCAACGTCGCTGATAGATGCTCCAGTATCTTTAACTGTTTCTGCCCAATTATTTATTTTTTACGTCTTAGATCTGTTAAACCATTTCCGCGTATTGCTTTTGAGAAATGTTCTATAACTCGCTCAGCTACGCAGTTTAGTCCCCTTGACGAAGTCAACGAGGACAATTTCATTGGTTTGAGATTATTAACGCTAGGTTTATCATTTAACGGATATATCGCATAAACAACTGCAGTTACAGGATATTCTCGTTCATAATACGGTTTATCAATACCAGTGAATGTTCCTGGTTTGGATTTTTTATTTAATATAACAGTGTTATTTACAGTGTGCCCTGACTGTCAGACGGACAGGGTCACGTTTATCACGGATAATCCAAGTGTCGTCATCTGTCTGCACAATAAATTTTACCAGAAATCGCTGATTGTCGAGATAGTTGATAATATTTCTTCCTCGTTCGTCGTGTATTCTGACATCTACAACACCGCTGGTGTCGGCAATAATTCTGAATGTTGACCAAGTATGAGCCGCACCATCGTTGCGAAATTCTTTCTTGGCTTCACGGATACGATCAGTTATATCGCTATTTATCAAAGCTAGATCTTGCATTGAAAAACTAAATTTAGATTTTGGTAGTTTGTCAAGATCGAATCTTGCTCTGGAAGGTTCAATTACGGATAATCTCTCAAATTCCTCCATGCTATAATTAAGGCAAATATATGTTTAATTAGATTTTAATTATATATATAATGATTGAAGCAAATAATAAATACAAGTGGTTAATGATAGAATTTTCTCTTCCTTGTAATAAATCATGCGTAAATGAATTATGTGGTATTCACATGCAAAGCTTTCGCAGAGGGAGTCTAGGACTGAAACCGTGTTTACGATGCGGTATTGGTGTACGAGGAAAAACTCAGTTGTGCGTACAGTGTGGTGGTAAAAGATACAGAGAGTTGAAACGATATTATGATAAGAAATATAATAATGAATCTCCCATAAAAACAGCAGAAGACTATCTCGCCAGGTTTCAAAATAATTATTTAGACAAATAATATTATTATATAAATGGAGCAAAAATGAATTTATGAAACATCCCATCATTAAAAATTATGAAGCACCTCGAGATGGTGTCATCAGAAACTGCAGATTAAAAAAATCAGTCGATTTTGTTACTAATACTGGGTATCTCATGTTTAGTGCTGGAAAAAAGATATCACTCTCATAGGTTTGTGTTTGAGTGTTTTCATGGGGTCATCGAAGACGGACTTGTAATCGATCACATTAATTCAGACCCGAAAGATAATTTGTGTAACCTACGGGTTGTTACACAGAGTCAGAATTGTAAATTCGGAAGATCTTGTTATAATGATAATTCTCCGAGGTCGGTTATATCTATAAATACAGAGACAGATGAAGAAATAATTTTCCAATCAGTATATGCGGTTGGTAAATATTTTGACATCTGCCGTGCTTCAATATTTTTTTTAGCAAATAATATATATAAATCAGCATTTTCGAAAAAATTCAAGCAGAAGATCAAATTTCGGTATATACAATGAAGGGAGATAAATCTGTCATCGCTGATAGAGTAATCAAGCAGCTGTCTCCCTTTTGTTATTGCGTACATGACCGCACAGTTGTAATATTGTGTCTAATCCCACAAACATTGAAGTCTGAGGAATCTACTTAATTTATATGATCAAGCACAAAAATCTGAATCACCTGGACAACGTCCGTGATGAAATCACGGGATAAAATCACAACCAACCGCGCTATAGTAGATTTTTCAGATTTTACATAAGCCGTGTGTGCGATATAGTCATTATCGATTTTTTTTTTTGTTTAGACTGTAGCATGCAGATAGAACTGGAATATATCGATCCATGCATTATTGCTAGATAGTTCTGCCTTGATGAAATCAAGGGTTGATAATACAGTATTTTATCCTTGACTTAGTCCGTGATTATATCACGGAGTTGAAATGTGTAAAATTGCAGATTTTCGCGATTTGTTATATGTTTTATTCAGAAATCTGGTAGTGTATCCTTATCATCCTTGACATAGTTAAGGTGACATAGTCATGACTATGTAACTATATAATTATTTCTGAAACGCATATTTATAACTAAAGCTCATAGTGTAGTGGTTAGCGCTTCTGACTCTCGTATTCGAGGCCCGTGGTTCGATTCACCGTAACGGACATATTGTCGGGGGTGGCGATCCGATGCCAATTTTTCTAATATAATGGGGGAAGTTCCCCTGTGTACACCTCCTCTCGCCACGTCAAACAACGTGGTGAGTGTTTTGCACTCGCCCGGGGTTTGATTTGGGGGTACATGAAAATTGGAACTCCCTAAAATAAACAGCAGAGTGATGTGAGCTCGTGACCTTGTGACCTCACTGAAGGGTACCCCACACAAGGACATTCAGAAAGAATATTCGCCGGACGAAAAAGCCTCATAAGGTGACTGTGGGTCATAAGAGAGATCTTAACCATGAAGAATGCCTGTGGGCCATAAGAAAAGGCCTTCCAAATGAAAAGTGCCATAACAAAGGCACCAATGAAAGGACTCTTAGGACCTCATGATAAAGGCGTTACTGGCAATGAAGGGACCCCGTGGAATGGTAGACCGATCATCATAGCTGATGTTTATTTTTGTATTTATTATATCTTTATATATTTATATTAATTCAGAAATATGTTTTTATTATTTATATTATATTTATTCAGAAATATATTTTTAGTTATTTATATTATTCAGCAATATATCAGAAATATATTTTTATTAATTCATACATATATATTTATATTATTTATATTATATTTTTATTAATTCAGAAATGTAAATATATATTTATTCAGAAACTATTAATTCAGAAATATATTTTTATTTATTCAGAAATATATTAACTCAGAAATATATTTTTATATTTATTCAGAAATATATTAATTCAGAAATATATATTTATATTAATATTTATATTATATTATATTTATTCAGAAATATATATTTTTATTTATGCATATTTGTTCAGAAATATGTTAATTCAGAAATATATCTTTATATTTATTCAGAAATGTATCAGAAATATATTTTTATATTTATTCAGAAATATATTAATTCAGAAATATATGTTTATTTATTTATATTGTATTAATTCAGAAATATATCTTAATATTTATTCAGAAATGTATTTTTATTATTTATTTATTTATTTATATTAATTCAGAAATATATTTATGTTAATTCAGAAATATATTTTTATTTATTCAGAAATATCTTTATATTTATTCAGAAATATATTTTGATTTATTTATTTATTTATATTATTTCAGAAATATGAAATATATTTATATTAATTCAGAAATATATTAATTCAGAAATATATTTAGATTAATTCAGAAATATGTTAATTCAGAAATATCCTTATATTTATTCAGAAATATATTTTTATTGATTTATATTATATTAATTCAGAATTATATCTTTATCTTTTTTCAGAAATATAGTTTTGTTTATTTATTTATTTATTTATTTATTTATATTAATTCAGAAATATATTTATATTAATTCAGAAATATATTTATATTAATTCAGAAATATATTTTTATTTATTCAGTTGTTGTTGTTGTTCTTGTAGGGTTTAACGCCATTTTCAGCACAAGATAGGCTATGCATGGCGGCCAGTATTAATGGTGGAGGAAGAACCCTGGAAAACCCAGGGAAGAACCACCGACCCACTAGAAGCTACTGGCAGGCTTTCGCACGTACCCACGCAGACAGAGGTGAGACGGCAGTGATCCGTAACGGTGAGAGCTTTAGACCACTCGGCCACTCGGGGCCCCTTATTTATTCAGAAATATATTGTTATTTATTTATATTATATTAATTCAGAAATATATCTTTATATTTATTCAGAAATATATTTTTATTGATTTATATTATATTAATTCAGAAATATATTTTTATTTATTTATATTTATATTAATTCAGAAATATATTTATGTTAATTCAGAAATATATTTTTATTTATTCAGAAATATATTTTTATTTATTTATATTTATATTAATTCAGAAATATATTATATTAATTCAGAAATATATTTTTATTTATTCAGAATTATATTATTTATTTATTTATTTATTTACTTATATTAATTCAGAAATATATTACTTCAGAAATATATTGATTCAGAAATATATTTTTATTTATTCAGAAATATATTAATTCAGATATATATTTTTATATTAACTCAGAGATATATTTTTATTTATATTAATTCAGAAATATATTTTTAATTAATTCAGAAATATATTTTTATTTAAACAAATATTTATTATATAATGAATCATGAAAATATTAATGCTATTATTGTTGCTATTAAGCAATTACAGCACAACGGTATAAAAATATCTGATGAACTTGATCCTGAAAAAAATATGCGTGATTTTGAATCATTAGAATTTTGGAAATCCGAAAATAGATATACGCTACCTTCCGATTATAGATTCAAAAAATAATCCAACAGGCGATGTTACAATGGCTGGCAGCAATTACAGATACGCAGGTGAAATTGTTTGTTCCCTTTCACGTTACATCAAAGGTTAGGTCTGAATTATCTCACGAATACGAAACAAAAAGACTTGTACACGCTCGTATAAAACAGCTGAGAGATATTATGTCCGCGAATGAAGTTGAAAGTGTCTGTAGTGACGTTGACAACGAAACCAATAGTGTCACCTGTAACGTGGTATCAGCTAAACAAGAAGGATAATTCATTTCTGACCCCCTTGACTTAGTCAAGGATATAATCACGGACTAAGTCAAGGATATAATCATGGGTAAAAAAATATTTTATTCTGACATTTTTTTTTTTTTGGCTTGGTTTTTTCCTATGATGACGCTCTATGAGCGTGAGATCTATGATCACGTTCTACGAGCGCACATACTTATTTATATTTAGCGTCTCTGACCTAAGGACCAACAAGTGTCCAGCTTGGTCAGTAAGTTTGAAATGTATCCGCGATAAGAGTGGATTATGACATTTTAGATAAACAACGTTGATTGGTTCTGATACAATCAAATAGCCTGGGGGTATTTGAAGTGTAAATGAATACAGAATATATCCCTGCTGGGCTTGATTGGATTTTTCAGCGTCAACTTGATAGCTGCCATCAATGACATCACATACTAGATTAACTGCGATCGTTGATGTTATGTTGACGATGCCCGGCGAGACATGACGACTCCACTGTATGGATCGTTGTTGTGTCTGAGAATACTTGCTGGCGGGGTATTTTTCTCCATGATTCAAGGATGTTTGGAAAATTCACACTAACGAGATCAGTTACTGATTTTTTTAGTTCAGTATTATCAAATCCTGGAAAAATAAATGTTTGTTCATGGGTCATATTAAAATGTTTGGTAACATTTTGTGATCCTACAGTATTAAATAAAACTATAGTTTCTATATTGACATAATGAAGATGTTGTGCAATTGTATTTAAGATTATTATTGTTTCGATGATTTGTTGTTTTGTATCCTCGCTATAGTACGTGATAATACTTGAAAATAAATATTTTAGATCATTAAGAAATATTGTATGTTCAGACTTGATATCGTCCGAGTGAGATTTTAAATATTTTCTATCAATAGGTAATCCTTCTTCCTCCTTGAAGAGTTTTTTTTTAATTAATTATTGTTTTTTTTGTATGTTCTTTATCATATTCTACGGTGCCTATAACCTGACCAGTTTCATCATCGATGTATTGTCGCGAATTTTCATATCTGAGATTTCTTGGATGTTTTTTATCGGTTGTTAGAAATTCATCTCGACGTGGTTCTGGTGGCAGCGTCGTTGTCGCCATCGGTGGAATCTCAGGCTAACCTAATACAGTCCTGATCGAAGGTTGATAAATGTCCACGGCGTAATCCGGCGATAATATTTCGATGGCAGATGACAGCGTTGGTTCGTGAACAGTAGTAACTATTTTTGATTCTTTTCCTGTAATGGATTTAATCCTGCGCTGGAATTCTTTATTGATCTGTTCGATTTGATAACGGCCCGTTGGAATACTGACTACTTGCCAGTCAGGAGTTCCATCGGGTTTGTTTTTATTTGCAAATACTAATGAATTATTTGGTTGTAGTCCACCGAATGATTTTGATCTAAAATTTGGCCAACTATAATAAACCTGTAATTGCGCTAATGTAATTTCTTTTGCTGAAATTGCGGTCGGAAAATTAATACTGAATTCAGGATTAGTTGAACTCGCCGATATCATTGTAGTTCTTACCGCAGCAGCATTAGTGACGATCTGTTGTAATAATTCCCTTGACAGAGTCACGGACGTTGTCATTATTATACTATTATTATTCTAAATCCCTGATTTCTTCAATACTTTCGTCAAATACTTCATTGTAGATTTTTACCATCGCGCCGAATTCTTCATCGGATATTCTGCCATCGTTGAACGATGACGAGTTCAGCGATGATAGTTTGGAATATGCTGTTGTTGCTGTATGTAATTTTACCACATAGTCGTGTAATTTTGTGTTCGTGCATGTATCTATCTTCTTTGCAATAATGCTAAAAATTCCCGCTATAGTTGTTGCGGATGAAACGATAATCGTTACAACTACAGGCGCAGTCACTGACGCCGTCAGTGTTAATAATATTACACCGGTTCCAGCAATAATCGCAGAAACTGAATAGACAACTATGTCAACGACAACCACGCGTGTTCGATATTTTTTTTACTTTTATTGTGTAATCGTCGATGATATTTTTTAGTTTAGTTTGCCACGCACATACTTGATTGTATCTGTATCGCTGAACGTCAATCATTATGTTATATTAAATAATTAATTGAGGTGTTTCAGCTACAAATTCCAGACACCACCAGTATGACGCTGTGGTTATTTATTATCGGATGGTTCCAGCATAAATATTTCTTCGGTATCTTTATTTAATACAACAGACACAATTCCAGAAAAATTATCGGTTGAATGACGCCATGGAAATGTAGTAAATATCCTAAATTTTGCGGAACTAAACACGGACAGCCTGTACACACTAATGACCTCCATGGTATGTTTGATAGTGTTATTTTGCGGAGTCCATATTGATGATCCTGATGATACTGTGTATACCACATTAGCGATCTGTTCGCCGTGAGGAATTTTAATCAGATTAGTTTTTTGAACGATATTAGGAATTCCACTGACAATATCGTTCAGTTTCATGTTAACATCGGCGAGTTTAATATCAACGATTGGTGGACTTCCAAAAAATG
>JAECUM010041653.1:0-33471 GCA_016617855.1 Megalonaias nervosa
GACAGACACACAGACAGACAGACAGAGGAACAGAGGAGTGGAAGAGATAGATAAATAGAAACAGTCCGATTAGATTAGCTCAAGCATTTGATGAGCATCATCTGGCTACGGCTCAATGAAAACTGTCGAACTAAACGTCGAACGTTAGCCGCGTCATAAATGTGACGCTCACTGGCGGTCAGCAATACCGAGAAATATAGATCATGAGAGTCAAACTGACCTTGATACAATTTGATACAACTTGAAAATGAACAACCTCTCTTTCTCATAAACTTTCTGCACTTTTATCCCTTTGAAAACCATTGTTTATTCAAGTATTCGGAATTTAATGAAGCACAGTCAACTCAAAAATGAGCCCATATCCTTAATTTTGTTTGTTTCATCTAGGACCGATGGGTCATAATAGGTTCGCAAAACTCCTGACGCACAGTGCATATTTCAAATTTACCTACCACCATGACAGCAACATGTAAGAAAGATCATCACAGTGCCTAAACTTGAGTACAATCGTTCTGGCTCATCCTTTCGGAGTCATATATTTTGTAATGACTATATTTCAATCGGTTTGCTTGGCCACATAACATTTCTTATTCTTTAACACACTTAGTTCGTTGACTGGTTCCAAAGCAGTAAAGAGGCACCTATTACTGTGCGGTCCGTGGTTTATTTTTTTATTTTTATTTTTTTTTTTTCTTGCAAAAATGAACTACTTGTAAAATGTTCAAAAAACCAAGATATCATGATCGAGTTTAGGGAAATGGTATTTTACTATGTTTTACCCTAAATTAAACGGGTCAACATTATTATAAATTGTAGACGTAATCTTTAAGAGACACAACCAATCAACTTAAAGTGAAGATACCCATCTCCGTGAGAAATAGTAATGACTTGGGATCCACCTGGTTAATTTGCTGTTGCAAAATGTGTCTTCCTCGACTTCACTTGGTTCCGATATTATCATGTATTTGTGAGTTTGACGTTTTTTTTTTTATTTCGGACATTTGTTTCGGTATAAACTATCACATGCAAAATCGCACAGCAAAAATCCCGTCACTGACAGTTTTTGCTTAGGTAAGACAGCAGAAATGAACTAAAAATCCTTACAACTGCTTTAGCGCCTCTCAGATAAAAACGATACTATGGACACATACTGACAACATTTAGGTTAAGAGTCAACCTCACTTCTTCTGCACGACGATATACTTAGGAATAATCACCTAAGTTAACTTTATTGTGAACAATAGTGCATCAGGTACTCATATACTCTCCAGTTTTCCAGTAGTATGAGCAAATTATCGTCTTTTTGTACAATTTCCCGAATTTAATAATAATATTAAATATTAAAATGCATGTTTTATACAAATGTAGAAATTCATTATATAGCATTGCAGTCTTCACGATACCTGCTTGATCTCATAAATGTAATATTTTAATTTTTAAAATTTGTTCCGTTTCATAATTAACTCGTTCATTTATTTGCTTATCCGTGTATTCATTTTGTATCCATTCGCCTCAAGATGATCAACTGGATATATCGGCTTAATTGGTTTTTCCAAATATTTAATTGTTTCCTCGTTTATTTTTAAATTCATTGTTAATTTGTTTGTGTGTTCATTTATGCATACGTATTCCATTTCTCTAGAGCAAAACAGGATGGACACAGGCAGAGATCACAGAGATGATGACAACTATTGTGATGTTTGATCCTGGAATATTTAATATGGAGTATAGTTCAACGGTTTATATCACAAACAATCATTGACATAAACATACACTTTTACTTAATGACTCACCTATGCAAAATGTTTAGAAACAAAATGTTCTTATAAAGTTTCATGTAAGTTAATGAAACGATTTAACATTTAATTTTAAGTTAACTTTAATTTGAATCTTGTACAGAACACGTTTAATAGATTGCAGTTTTGCTCGCGTATAAATATAATCACTGAAAAACTAATTATTTTTAAACAACTAGTTATCATTTAGCAAATCTCTTTAGCCAGGATCGAAATTTGAAAGGTTACTATACTCCTTTCTCAGTTATGATGGAATAAGAAGACAAATATTTAAATATAGGCACCGTATTGTGAATAAAATAAGTTCGTAAGAAGAAATCCCTGATTGGATAGACGTTATCACTTAATCGTTTGTTTCAGGTACAAGCAATAAACGGGTCGTCGTAAAAAGAGCAAGCTAAAATATGTGGTAATTAAGAACAATTTTCGTATACTGCGAATTGGTATATGATGATGATGTCCATGTTATTGACGACAACGACGACGATGTTCATGATAATGGTTAAGATGACATGTTTTACGTAAATGTGATTATAAGATGAAGAAATTCCTGTTCAAAATCTATGTCCTACCATCACATACAAATAAACATGTTTTCTTCTAAATAATAGAGAATTTAGACATGTATCATGTTGCTTACAAAATAAATGTCACTGGTTAGGTAGAACATTTACTTAATTTTGGACAAAGATTAATTGCACAATACATATATACATAACACAATCATTTTGAAAATCCAACAAACAACAAAAGTTAAATTTTATAACACGTTCTCTCAAAATGAAAGAAAGATTGATGCAATAAAGCTTTATTTTAAATATTAGACAAATATACATATAATTAGAATTAAATAAGATTGAATCCTATAAATCACTCAAAATATCCTTGAAGCAATATAATACTTCTATACAATTGACAGCGCATCAACGAACACTTAAAATAAATTACTAAAAGAAAGACCTGAAATGAATGATAGACATTGGAAATTCAGAGATGGCCTTGTCGATAGTTTCTATCGCTTATTTTCACCGTGTCCCACTACATGTCCTAAAATGTAATGCAAGCACGGCAAAATACACGTTTCCTTAAATTACTTCTGAAATTTGCATCACGCAGTCTATCAAAGAATTTCCGGATGGTTTCCATGTGATCTTTATAGGTGTCGTTTCAGATGATGACATCATCGATGTAAGCATCACAATTAATATGGTCCTTTCTTGTTGCTACAGATGTGAATGTTTGTGGTGAAACTTATTTAATATTTCTGAATTCCCAGGACTGGCTACAACAAAATCACTACCGTCCGATTGAATTCCATCCTTTAAATCCCCACTATGACTAATACTGCTATCTCTATCAACATACTCCTTTAACATATTTATATGGCAAAAGATGTTTTTCTTGTCGTCTCCCTGGAGTGTTCATAATATAATTTAAGTTACTTACTTCCTTTTCAACTGTAGAACGACCAATGTACTTAGGGAAAGGAGGGTTTTGAGGTGTGGGAAATTGAGCCAGAACTTTATCACAAGGATGAAAACTCCTTTCCTTTGAATTTTTTTCATACCTTAATTTCAGCTTTTACTGATTAGAGTAAAGACTACTTCTTGCAACTTCACAAGCATAAGACAACTTGTATGTTATGTCAGACACATAATCAAAAAGATGTTTTAGTCTACAGATGAAAAGAAGTTTCTCTTTGAATAACTTCAATGATCCACGCTCTAGTTCAAAAGGACTAAATTCTAATGATTCTTAAACTGATTTCCTAACAGCAAAGAACAATAAATGAACACTTTCATCCGGATATTTTTCCAGTGTCAAAGCCTTATCACCTAATCATATCCTTCAAAGTCTGATTAAATCTTTCCAAAGCCCCTAGACTCTCAGGATGATAGGCAGAAGATTTAAACTGTTGGATGCCTAATTAACGTATCAATTGCTGGGAATTACCAGACATAAAATTGGACCTCTGATCGCATTGGACAAACTTGGGAAATCCAAAAATGCAAAAAGCTTTATAAAAGCTTTTACTATGCTTTTAGTTTTTATATTTCGCAAGAGAAGAGCATCTGGAAATCTTGTGGACGCATACATTATCTTCAACATGTATTGGTTGCCTAACTTGGTCTTAGGTAATGGGCCGACACAGTCTACAATTATTCTACTAAATGCTTCGACAAATGTAGGAAAGCGTTGCAGATGAGTCTTAGACATCTTCTGATTAGGTTTATTCCTGCCATTTTTCAAGTAGGACAAGATTTAATTTTTGAGAAATGTCACTTTCAATGTCTGGCCGATAAAAATGATTTAAGATCTTGTGATATGTTCTATGGACTCCTAAGTGACCAGACATGGGCATTTCATGGGCTAGGTTAAGAATATTCCGACAATATCATTTAGGAACAACAATTTGATGACTTACTGACCACTCATAACCAGTGTCTTCTTCAGGTGGTCTCCATATCCTCATAAGGATCCTATTTATTGCACAATTTCAAGTTGGCATTTGTATAATTTCAGTTTCGTTAGTATCCCTCAGTATCAAACACGATATAGATCATGTGATACAAATGTGATTGTCTTTTATCACCCTGATTAGAATTAATTGATTGATTACATGCTGGGTGCAACACAGACCTCATTCAAAAACTGACACATAAATCAACAATAAAAACAAGGCTTGTCTGTCCAAGTGGACTAATAATAAGCATATATATAGATAGGCCATGGCCTATTAATAAAAGAACACTCTTAAGGGGCAAAGAAGTCACTACTATGCTCACGGGTCCTGAGCCTAAATCTGATGCCAAATTGGCACAGTGGGAGAGGAACATCGGCAAAGCCGCACTGTACTTCCTGCATAAGAACACTTTCACTAGTAGACTTCTCAGAATAAAGGAAAAAGTTGTTGACAATAAAAGACTCTGAGAATTTCCTATGTGTCTCTCAATATCTTAATCGGAATAGTTTTGGCATGATCACAAACAAATGATACTGAATCTTTGACATGAATGGTTCATAGTTCTCCATTCTAAAATCAGAATAGGATTAGTTAGACCCCACAAATGTATTTCTTTTAATGCATGATGGTGACTTTGATCTCTTACAAACAAAAGCATTTGGGACAGCTCTGCTTTATTATGTTGCCTAAATTTCAACATCTACCAATCAGACATAATATAACCTTTCGTTTCACAATAAGCGCGCGCGCAAATATATAAGGGGTTCTGGTCAATATTATCAAACCTTTGATTCCTACTAATTGTCCAAGTTTGAGATTTGGAAGTGCTCAGATAATACGGAAATGGTTTTTAGCAAACACTTGAGGACAGGAAGATTGATTGATAAATGAAACGGAGTGAGACAAAGAATAGTCATCAGCTGTACTAGCCGCATCCTCTAAAGTTTCAAACTTATCCCCATCAATGTGGCTCTTATTTCACTTGTAAATGCTTGAACTCTTCAATCAATATGAGTTGTCGGAGGTTGTCATAATCTTTGTCAACCTTCTTGGCTACACCATCTATTAAACAGTCGTAGTGTTCCCATGCAAAATCAACATGAGCCTGACTCCTTCCTTTCTACAATTTCTAAACCATGAACGATAGGTCTCGGGTACCAGCTCTTAACCCTTCAAGATATATTCTTTGACCGCATTATAATCATCACTTTGTTCTAGCAAAAGTGCACTATGGACTTCACGAGCTCTGCCAGTAAGTGCACTTTGCAATAACAAAATCAACTGTACCCTTGGCCATTTTAAAGTTCACAAAATAAGGAAATATTTATCAACCTCCTTTTCTTCAAAAAGGGTGCCAATTAATACTTTTGGTAGCATTAAAACCTGGAGTTGTGTATACAAGGGAAAAGTGTGCGCTACTTGCAAATTATAATTCCTTTAGATTAAATTGCATTCCATTAGATCTTTTTGTTTTGTATCTCTCTCTCTCTCTCTCTCTCTCTCTCTCTCTCTCTCTCTCTCTCTCTCTCTCTCTCTCTCTCTCTCTCTCTCTCTCTCTCTCTCTCTCTTCCATTTGCATTTATATTTTGCACTTGCAATTCTAGTGCATAATTTGCATTTGCATTTCTCTTCAACCTTTATGCATTTGCAGTTTCCCTTCATCCGTTTCTTTTTGCAGCTGCATTTATCTTGCTTCCTCTCGCATTTTTCTTGCATCTTTTGCATTACCTCCTGCTGAATAGAAGGTTTCTGAATTCAACATCCATTTGGTTTTTCAACTGCAATTCCCTTAATTTCATGTCTGAATCGGAGGGAGATTTCGTTATTAAACAAAAAAAAAAAAAAATAAAAGGTTAAAAAATACCCTTTTTTGCCAAATAATGATTCTAGGTATAATTTAACTCTTGCTTCGTTAAAGAAGTCTTCGCTTCAGGAGGATGATAAAGTGTTTGCTTGCTCAATCAACTCATCCTTTTTAAGGAAACAAAATCCTCTAATTTAGATGTCATGGTGAAAGAATGTTGGTGGCACCATACATGTCCCAAATATGTGAAATTAAAATACCAGGCACTAAGAATATTTTACGTTAATGTGAAATATAAATTTCAAAATTGTCATCTTTCTAAGATATTAAAATATCTGAGATATTAAACCTATTAAATATTCAAGTAGTTCTGAATCTTTGAAATATTCAGTTCTCGAACGAGCAACCCAATTTTATTGTTACAATTCTATGATCTAAAACTAAATAACAATAAAGAGCGAAAACCAACAAATTTTGGAACATAGAAAATATTATTTCTTTCCCTAAAATACAAAGTTAAATATTTAAAAATAACTTACCGTTTTGTGCATTAAATCCTAAAGACCTAAACGATCTATCAATTCTAAAAGTAATCCGAATGAGTTCCAAGGGATTCCGAATGTTTATATTGTGATGTAACAACAGTACAGAAGAATCACTATGACATAATCCCAAAATTCTTTTGAGTAATGTCAAGGTAATTCGTAACAGCTATAAATATCAAAATAGTCTCTAAATTATAACCAGTCTAAAAATATTAAATTTTAAATTAATTAACAGTATGGTCTTGACAACTATCAATCCAATTAGTCTGAATATTTCGAGCACTGTAATTCCATTGAATGAATAAATTAAATAAATAATTCCTCTTCATGAATGATATCCAAGTCTGGTGTTTATTACCAAGAATGCCTAATTCTATGTAATAATCTATTATATTGATGACTAAAACGCATTAAACAGTGTCGCACATTAGTTCTAGAAGAATTCGATCTCGTTAACAACATCAGTTATTTTACGCTGACTAATCATAAATTAGGACAGTTTGGCCTTTTAGAATTCCGGACATGTTACGTCGCGTAATGTTTACTTCAGCAATAGTGCAAATCAACCTTAGAACTTTATGAATCAATCTGCGCACTTAATGCATGATTCATTTTTAAAGTATGGACTTATCGATCATTGGGGAAAATTAGTATTTAAATTGCTAGAAACTAAGTAACCCTTACAAACTATGATCATAAATGATAATACACATAATATAGGCATACATAGCAATAACTGTATAGGAGATACGCGTAACCATATGGACTCAATGTGCTTGTTGATATTATCTGACGATGATAACCAAACTCATTAGACAGACCCAGCCTCTCTGCCGACACACAATGAACTGAACACTTAGTCTGTTTAAGTTTAAGAAACGAAGAATGCTACTTGTACACCCAATATAGTTATAAATTGATTAAAGCATATATAAGTTACAATATTGATGAGCAGAATTACAAATATTCAGTGCAGCTCACTGCATCAACGTAGGCTGTGTTTGTAAAGGAAGTACGTTTATTTTCTTAACAGTATATCATTCTGAGAAAATGTATATAAGAAGTCTATATGTTTAGTTAAAACTATATGCAAACAACTCTACGCCCTTTAAAATGGTTCCTCCTATCTACTAAAATAATATGTAACCTCATTTGACCAGCTTTAAGCTCGATTTGTTTAATCTTAGTTGATCAGCATGTATGAATATATCATCAGGATTTCTCGTCTCTTAATCACGATCATAACCATACAGTGTCCATTAAATGCAATTCTAGAAATATGATACCTAAGGTGAGAAACAAGAAATGTGGTTTTAGTTTTAGTTCACATACCCTATCAAAGGAGACTACGTATTGTTTCTCTCTCTCTCTCTCTCTCTCTCTCTCTCTCTCTCTCTCTCTCTCTCTCTCTCTCTCCAGTTTCCCTGATGTAATCTCAAGATAACTGTGACAACAAATTTGTTGTCAAAACCTATGTGCAAGTCGTTTCTCGAAGAAGGGCAGGCTTTGTGCTAACTTGGTTCCTTTAAGTACCGTTGAAATAGAAATTAGAACGCTTGCAATGATGGACACAGTTTTAAATTGCTTGATTAATCTGTTCTGTGCCTTTCCCCTCAAGATATTAAAAAGAATCAATAAGCCTATATCACCCATTTGTTACAAGTTTTCACATACAAAACATTTGTTTTTCACCTCAAATGACAATTCCGTCAATGCACTTTTCATAATCGATGCTCACCTTGTTCTAGAACAAACAATAAGCACATCACAAAGCCAAGGCCAAGTCAGGGTTTGTAATGCAGTCTGTAATTTTCGACAATATAACGCTTCATTAGTGCTATGTCTTGATATTGGGAATTCTGTTGGATCAAATTTTATCGTAGATGCGGATCTTTAATCTACATAATGTTTCTTCACAAAGCAGTACTAATTTACAAACTGAAGTTGTTTCCAGAGTCGAAATTGAACTTGCAGTTTGCTTTTCGTATGTTACTCTTTAGCGCACAAAATAAATGCTCGAATGTCTGTCTTGGTTGGCAATGTTTTCTATATTATATTTGTAACCTTCTGTTCAACACAAGAACAAAGAGACCTGCTTGATAGTCATCTATTATTTTCTTTTTGTAGTTCAAAATAATGAAATCATTGAAATATATCTCTCCATTTCAGTCAGTCGTGTATCCTTATGATCAATTACAAGACAAAGCTAACCTAAAAACATTTTCATGATATCGGAAATGAGTACTGAACATAGTTACTACAATTTTGACGTTTCTATTGAATTATGTCAATATGAGACGTCCAATACGGATGCAGATCCAAAGTGCAAGTTACAAAACAAAAAGATGTGCATGCAACATATGAGAACTGAATAACCTGAATCAATGTTCTGACAGACCCTATTGAAACATGTCGGTTGGGAATGGTTGGAATATTTCCTTACAGAGCCAAAGTCGTTACATGTGACTCTAAAGATTTAAAACAAGAACTAGATATTGTCAAATGCTGTTCTCAAGTGATGTCATCCGGAATGGGTGATTAAGAAGGTTAGACTAACTGGGAGAATAGTTTCAAAAGGTAACATCATCCTACCATATGTGGCACTTTCGAATGCCAGAAGCACGTTTGTAAGCGAGACAAAATTAATGTGTGTGTTTAAACCTACCGGACCGTAGGACAGATGTTAGTTCACCGTTAGGATAAATCTGGTAAGAAATATATTCGTAGACCTATCTATCACATTCATTGTGACGGACAGGATGAAAGTCAATGCCATCACGACAATATTGGGCAAACGGAAAGGACATTAAAAAAGCGAGATTTAATGAACAGGCTCGTCTGAAGGATCATGGCACATCTAACATGTTTGCCCTTTCCATACACTTGGAACTCAGTAAAAATCCTAGATAGAGAACAAATCTGGTTTGAACCGTGGGTTAAGGAATCGATCTACATCCGTGCCCACAAACCGACGCTGATCAGGGATGGGGCTGTTACAACTTGCTACATATCTAGGACAATCTGTTAACATAGCTCATCATTCCATCGAGTGATGTTAACAGTCAGTAGAGATTAAATCAGTCTGCTGACGAAGTTCTTAGCGTGAGGACGAAAGATTCATGCTAGCTTTTTCTATTTCGTTTGTGCATGTGATTGAAAAGAAAAAAACATTGTCAAACATGAATGTCAGGTTAAGATAACCAACTAGCAAAAATATATCAAGCCTATGTAACCAAAGTCAATGATCTCGACCATCCTGTTGAATTGTGTCTGTCGAGGAAACCGACATACATGCCACAGATGAAAATGACTTCTTTGTAACATACGAAAATATATAACTCCGATCAACGATCTTTCCCGTCCTATTGAATTCTATCATGTACAGGAAAGCGGCGCGGATTCAAATCTATCAGTCTGTGCATGCTACATTGGTGTGTCCCTGGGCAAGGCACTTTATTCCAATTGCCTCGGCACTGAATATCCTACTTGTGTTGCATTGCCGTAAGACATCAACCCAAAACTTTACAAGTGAACTGAGTTATTATCTGTCATTTTTGCCATAAATGGCAATTGTAACATACTAAGCTGAGAGAAAGAATCTTCCCAGTACTCGAAATAGCCAGCCGTTAGTGATGTTCACGATGGGGATTCACTGCTGTGAGTCCAACTGAAAATATATTAGAATTTCACTTCATAACAATGCTTATTTTTTTATGAGATAAGACATAATATCGCTTTCCCTCTTTTCTGGCTTCACTTGTGCCGATGCTTCAGTCTCTTTGCTACATTAACTTTATGTCCAGATATGTTGTTTGCATTTTAGAACACTTTTTAAGCATTTCTATTTATTTTTCTCTTTCGGTCTGCATCTGTATTTCCATCACTTCTTTTTCATTTGCCTTTGCATTTGTATCTCTGTTTCCTCTTTGTGCAACCGCATTTGTCTTTCTTCTTTAATAATTGCATTTGTCTTTCGTCTTTCTCTTTCTGAAGCTGAAGCTTTCTTAACTCTATTTCCGTCTTATGAATTAATTTCAATTCTGTTACTTGTATTTTAGAGTCAAATAAAGACTTCCTAATCTTACTTTCTTACCGAAAGCCCTTACTTACCCAAATCACTTTTGTCCCAAAAAATCTTCTGCACTAAATACTGAACCAAAATATTTTTATTTCTTGCTTCGTTAAGAAAGCCTTCGCCTCAGAAAGATTATCATGTCTGACAAGCTACAATAATTCATCGCTTTTTTACGGATTCTAACCCTTCCTTGGTAGGATTTAAAATAAAGTTCTCCAATTTAGATGATATTGTGAAAGATTCATGGTTTTACTATAGGTTTCTCAAATATGTGAAATAATAACTAAGACTTACAAACTGCCGAAACAAAATGAATTTAAATTTCACAGACAAACTGAAGTTTTCTGAAATATTTTAGAACAATTGTTATCCGGTGCAAGAGTCCCTATTTTAGTACTACTCTATAGTCTTAAACTAAGTTATAGAAAAGAGAGAAAACCAGCAAGTTTTGTAACAGTCAACAAATAATGTATTTTGCTACAATTAAAAGTAAAAAATTATAAAGAACATATAGTATTCTGAGTTAAATCCCAATCAGTCCTAAACGTTTTTATCGTAAGTCCTAATTTATGATATTCCAATGGAATCCCAATGATATTCCAAATAAATTCCAATATTGAATGGTTGATGCGCATTTAGTTTCGAGTGTGCCAATGTGACAATGATCTCGAATGTGGCAATGTCTTAACAGTTTTTGATGTATCGCAATATTATAATCCAAAATATTCTCGACTGACTTCACTATGAATACAAATTAATGTTTTAGGACAACAATATTATGGAGCATATTGTAATTGTAGTGAATAATAATTTGTATAAATAAATTCACCCAAATTAAAAACTGAAAAAAAAAACAATAAGACTTTTTCTGCTTCGGATGCAAACGCAAGAAAGAATAATTCTAATATAAACTAGCTTATATACCTCTCTACTTGACCTAGGTTACAATTACCATTTTCTGGAAATACCCAATATGAAATTTCCTTTCTGCAAGTTTCTATAGTCGGAATCAAGACTGTATCGGTAACTCAGACTGATGTAAACATGTTTATAATTAATAATGATTTGAATATTTGATCCACAATCAGAGGAAAATATTAGCTTTGTAAAATGTTCTTTACAAATTAAATGTCACCATCAGCTTTATTTTGAGCAAAGGTCAGGTACAGAAGATTGATGTGCATAACATATAATCATGGAAGAAAAACAACAAATTAAATATACATAATATATACTTGTACTTTAGAAGCAGTCCCATTAGCTAAATGTGTGTGGTACTGTTCAGTATCCAGCGGTTTTCGCCCTACTTAATATATTCAACGCTTCAATACATACTAATCACAAGCATGCACTCCATGAACTTCTACTGGTTACGGCTTAATAAAAAGTTCTAGAGAAACGTCAAACGCTGAACACGCCATAACTGTGATACTCACTACAGACCAACAATCCTTGACATCCCTTTCTACCTGACACCAATACAAAATAATGTTAGGTTTAGCTCTTCAATAAAGACAACATATCTAGAAAATATTATTCGTTCTAATAAGATAACAAGGATATAAATATACCCCAAAACGTATATAAAATGAAGACAAAAATGTTTCTTAAAGATTGTGAAAATGAACTGCTAGTGATCTCTAGCACCTGATGTTAGTACAAGAAGAGAGAGAGAGAGAGAGAGAGAGAGAGAGAGAGAGAGAGAGAGAGAGAATCAACCTGGTCTTTGGTACACTGTATCAATAAACACCTCTCTGCGCGTAAAGAGTGCGCTTACAACAACTCTGAAAAACATTGTTTTTCCTGATTATGCATTTAATGACACACAATAGTATATAAAATGAGTCCATATCTTTTACTCCTTTTCTCGTGCTTTGTCTAAGACCGTTTGATCAAAATACTTTCGCAAAAAGTCTGACCCAGCACACATTTCTAACTTACCCGCCGTTATAACAATAGAACAAAGACCACCATAACGAACAAATTTTAACGAAATCATTATGGCAGGTCTTTTCAGAATTGCATCCTGAATTTGCATTGATGTATTGTGTAATGCATTTCCAACTGAAATTATTTCACTGCGTTTGTTTCACTGCATGACATTTTATATTCTTTGACAATCTTAGTTTTGTTTACTACTTCCAAAGTATCAAATTCACGTGAATTCTACGCAGTGCTCAGGTTCATTTATAAAATAAACTACTTGCAAAATGTTAACGAAACTGTCTAAAATAAATTTCTGTTTCATTTGTCCTATTTCGATAGCATAACATGCTGATTATTGTGACTATTCTGAGTATTTATTGCAAATATTATTGACTGAGTATTATTAAATTATAGTGGGTCTTCGTTCATGTGGCGTAGAATGCCTTCGCTAACTTGATCATTCTGTGGGACATAATCAGGCATCCAATGAATTTCAATAATACATTAATAACCTATACTTGTTAATGTCTGGAGAGACTATGATAAATTCGCGACTTCTTTATGCAAATAATATCCTAAATACAAGATGGCGTGATCTATGTTTAAGGAAAGAGTGTTATGTTTTTATCCTAAGTAAAATGAGGCAGACATTATCAAATATTGTAAATGTATGTTTCCAGGATTCCATCTATCAACGCTGAGCGAAGACATACATTTCAGCACTGGTTTGAAATTGTACTAATTTGTTTTCTTTCAACACGTTCCTACGTTATATATAAGATGTACTCGACCAATTCTATCTGCTGTTGCAGATGTATCAAATTGACGTTCTGTTAGTTTCGCTACCTATATTATCGTGAGTTTGCAAGTTTAATGTTTTTTCTTGTTTTCCACTTTTCCTCCTTCAAATTTGGCAGCTGCAAAATCACACAGTAATAACGCCCCAGCGGCTGGTTTATACTGCGTTAAAGACGGCAAACACAGCAGTATGGTCCTTTTGACTTTGAGATCTCTCTGGCTAATTTGGAAACCAGGATCTACTTGCTTAAACCATCTAAAACTAATATATTACTTTTGAATCTGAATTTCTCAAATTCAAGAATTTTCTTCATGAAGAAGATAAAAATACATTATCTTTAGACCTTGTCAACATCGTAAATTAGAGAGAAGTTTAAAAAAAAAAAACAAACATCTATGAGCATAATTTACAGCTGACTTTACGTTCCCGGAATCACAATTGAAATCGAAATCCTTATTGTTTATTCACAGGCTCCAAGGAGCCTTTTCATAGAATCAACAGGGGTTTCAAGAATGACGGAAGTGTATGTTAAACCAAATGGTGAGTTTTGAGGGTTACACACACGCACATACATACGCATGTTAGCAGACAAATAGGTTTCTCGTACAACGGAACGTGCCCACATGTTAGACAAATATATTGCCAATTTGTTGACATGGGTTTGGCTTCAACCATAAAGAATCCCAATAGGGGCACTGCCATCACATTCTACAACTGCCCCATTGTGTACACACAGTAGCTAGCTTGGAGTTCATTTCAATATGCAGGAATCATAGTGGTATATTATATATATATATATATATATATATATATATATATATATATATATATATATATATATATATATATATATATATATATATATATATATATATGTGTGTGTGTGTGTGTGTGTGTGTGTGTGTGCGTGTGCGTGTGTGTGTGCGTGTGTGTAACCCTCAAATACATCCTCTCTCTGTCACTTTCCCTCTGTTTGATATTTGGGTTTGCCCTGGCACATTGGAAAACGTATAGCCTAACCACCTGAACCTCATGGTATGAATATAATGCTGAAATTATCCAGCACGTGTTCCTCGGTAGGAAAAAATATACGATGACTCAAACAGAAGACCTGTTACAACGAAATTAAGGATCGCATTATCGCGAGATTTTTCTGTCACATGGTATCATTAGAACATATGACTATTGGTACAATCCTTTACTACTACTGATACAGTCTCTTGTATTATTATTCGAGACATCCTTCTTTTACATGTAAGCTTCCTAATTACATCAAAATTGAGTAAAAATGAACCTCTAGCTTATGATCTTCATTATCTTAATTTTACCAAACAAACGCTAAATTCGATGTCAAAAACATTCACGTTATTGATTGTGTTTGTCCTGTTGCGCGTTGCTGGTGTGAGTACAATATTTATTGATGTATGTATGTCGTCAATATCGAATTGGGTAAAAGGCAGTGACTGGAAATATCATCTCCCTAATACATGACGGTGACAAAGAATATAAGATCGGAAGAAATATGTGTGATTTTCATAATCATCATCATCATTGTCATTGCAGCTGAGATCATTTGATATAAATATTGTTGCTTCATAGCGCATTTGGAACGTATATTTCAAAATATTAATTTCATCCACAATACAAAAAGTTTGCTTGTATTCTAAAGTGTGATTTAAGTACTTTTTGTTATACTGATATTGCTGGTCGCTATCGCATGTGTTATTTTGAACATTTGTTAATTTTCCAGAGATCATCTGTTGGTGCGTGTACTGTTATATGCAGGGGAAAAAGGCGCGTATAGCCTATGTCTCCTATCCAATCTCATTTCGGTTGCAAACAGTAAAATTAAATAAATAGATAATCAATCACTAATAGATCCCTCATGCTTTAAGTTTCCAAGATGAACCAATCTTCATCTACACAACCTGTTTCATGTTTACTTTTATAACTTATAATTTTATTGCCTTTACCAACCATTCTAACTTTTAATCTGTGACCATTTTGTCCTGATAATCATTATTTTCCTTCAATGTTTTTTAAATGAAAGCCTTTTGCAAGCACCAGAGCTATCAAATCGTTTTAACTTTTTCAATATTTTGGGGATGTACAGAATATGTTGCGCTTTCCATGAGCGATGTTCACTTTGTATACTGATATTCATTTACTTAGGTTTACGTCGATTCTTTGAAATTCATCTTCTGAACAGCCTATAATGAATACAGTGCACGCTATAATTCAGACTATACAGGTGTTGATCAGTCATGTTATCTAATTAGGATTTAAGCCTAGTACTTTCCTCATTTCCAGATAAACCTTTTCCTCATTTGGTTTAACATGCTACAATTAATATTATTGTTGCTTCTATTAGTACTACTGTAACTACTATTAAAATAGCAAAAATTACAAATAATGCTATCATCATTAATAGGAGTAATAGTCGTTATAGTTGGTAGTAGTGATTATGATGACGAACACGACGTGTATTTGTCCTGATAATCATTATTTTCCTTCAATGTTTATTGTTTATTAATGTGTATATATATATAAAGTTTTCTTTAGTTTCCGTATTATTGATGCTATCTTTTAAACCTGTTCTGTACTGAACAAGAAAAATTTCGGAGTTTGCTTCATTCTGTGTCCATTCGCCAAGAAACAATATCACACGCATTTCCGACTCTGTCGCATATTACTGTTGCAAGCAAATAATAATAAACTAATGATCATAATTTATATTGACAGTACGGAAATACTGTTTATTATGTTCCGTATACATGCATAATATCTCACTTATCGGTGAATATTCTACATCGGACTTCAGACATTACTCTAAGTACTGAGCTTGGAGAATGTGTGGCTTTCGAGGCATTTTCCTACATATACTTTAATTTTGCAATTCATTCTTTTAAACTTTCAAACGCTTGTAATCAGTTTGTGACAAGTGTCTTTTGTAAATTGATCAATGAGACACTTTCAATTACATAACGATTATGATTTATTCGAAACAGAACTTGAGCATTTATGGAAGATAAATAATATTTCAAATTCCGTTGGTTCCTATAGAATCAAACAGAATTAGCTGGACAGTATCAACACATTTATCTACAAGAGAAATATGTTCTTCTTGTATGTTTTAGTTTCCTGCATAACATTTGCTTTTGTCTCAGAAGGAAGGACTGTGCAAGGTATTATAGGAAGAAACGTATCTTTATCATGGACATACAACGATACACACAAGCGTTATATAAGTATTAGCCGTAACTCGTCCGATCTTGTTTTGGTATGGCCAATTACAAATTTTGTTGTCTGGCATGAAAGAGACGAAAGACTGCAAGTTTATATATACAACGCTACCTTCGAAATGGTATCTGTTACTTTTAGCATTTCAAACGTTACAGAAAACGATGCTGGCATATACAAGTTGGAACGATCATGGGATTCAGAGGACTTCAACGATAGTGTCACTCTACAAATTGGTATGTTGTGTAAACCTTATATTTCATTAATTGTTCGTTAATTACAACAACGCAAACGTTTATTTTGCTAGAATTATATGCATTTATCAGTTTAAGGTATTAAAAAGTGATAACTGACATGTAATACATAAGTAGATAATCAGAGTTTAAAATTTAGATACTCAAAGCATGTCTGCAGGTGACTGTTCATGTCAAAAGACAGTTATGCAAAGACGAACTATCAAACAGACAGACAGACAGACACACACACACACACACACACTTATATATATATATATATATATATATATATATATATATATATATATATATATATATATATATATATATATATATATATATATATATATATATATATATATTTGTTTCTTATTTACTTGTTTCTAAATCCGTACACAATTTTCTTTTGTTTTGTACAAACACCGCTTAACACAATTTATCCAAGATGTATATTGACTTTCCAAATCATCTGCGTAATCCAACAACCCATGATCTGGTTAAATCTTGTTATTAAGCATATATAAATCATCTGACATCAATCAATTAGTTTAAACTGAACGATGAAGAATTAAATAGACGATAGTATGCATAAACAGATGGCCTGATTAATTAGGTTCAATACACTTCCATAGTATGTCTGAGCCAAAAAAGGTATAATTTAACATTTGCAGAATTTCAGCATTTGAATCATATCATTTCCAGTCATTCGTTGCCCTTACACCACCAACTTCATTCCCTTGTGTGACTTCGTCTACAGTTTAAGACCTCTACAAATCATTCCTAATTCTACAGAAGACATTTTATCCTCTCTTTTCCAAAGTTATATGAAGAGACGTTAAAAAATCGATTAAAAGAAAATAAATTTAAACACGTTCAATATGACAACTGGATGTTCAGTACAAAGAAGATTCCGTACTGTTTATAGGCAATTATTTATTCTGTATAATGATGCCGCCAGTGTTTTATTTTCCATAAATTAAACCATCCTCATTATGGGTATGTTTCGCATTTTTTCAGATGAAATAACACAACCTTGGATAACTATGGTTCGACATGTCAGATTTGATTCGTACATAGAGTTACAGTGCAATTCCCTAAATATATCCGCAGGAAAGGTCGCCTGGAGGCTTAATGGGTCTATGATAGAAAGCAATGGTAGATATTCTCAAAACAACACGATTCTTTCTATACATAATTTAACAGCTGATGACCTGTACAACATTTACAAATGTAATCCGTCCGGAGGTGGATTTGAGAGTGATCCGTACAGATTAAATATTTGTAAGTATATTGGTCTTTTTGTCCTATTCAATCAATGTCATTTTGTCGCCTATTATTGCAATGTGCCGGTATTCGTGAATCTACCTTTCCGTGGAAGAATGTTCTTCTATAAATAATACTTCTTTCGTCTGCTTTCTCGAAAGTGTCAAATAAAATATGTTTATCATAATAACGAGAGTTATATAGACTGTTTCGCATATTACATGACGATATGATGCCACGTATTGTTCAGTGTTTTTCCCAAAAGTACAATAGAACATCAATTTACCATTGTCTTCTGATCCACGCGCTCTAAGTTGATGCCTTCTATTGAATGGTACCTTTGATTGAAGTGGTCTTTTCTTCTGAGCTATGACACCAAGACGAATAGCCTCTCTATCTCTTGTTATGTCTGTGAAACGAAAAACCTGAAACAAAATATTCCCCTGTGGTAGGTGTGACGCATAATTAATTTTCCATTATTATATGTTATGTTTATCTGTATTTTGTACTTGACCTCTGTTCAAAATCAAGTATATGGTGTACGCGACCAATGACATTTATTTTGTAAACAACATATTGCATAGCTAATATTTCGCTAAAATTCTCGATTGAATATTCAGATCATTACCAATGAAAGTAAATATGTTTACTTCTATCCAAATGTAGGATATTATTTTTCACTTGGACATTCCTAAAATTGATGACAACTTTGAATGGTTTAGGGAGGAGACTGACCTACATGATAGCTCTATCTTTGTGTCATATCCTTTTATAAATGTTGTCTTCTTGGCTAGTTACTAATTCGTTCATTTACATCTGAAGTAGGATAATTCTTATTATTGTGTTCAGCTTTTAAATTGGGTGAATTAAGTTAGTTAAATTGTTTTTAACTGAAGTTTTAATTCTAATATATTTGGACTACATTAATTTCATTAATTTGGAATTATAGTGAAATTCAGACAAGGACATTCAGGATTGTAGTATTGTGATACATCGAAACACTGGTAATACATTCCCACTTTCCATGTCATAGCCACATTAGCACATTCGAGACTGGAGGCACATCAACTTATTCAACATAAGAATTATTTTGGAATACGTTATGAATGCAAATATACATTCATGCTTTTGAACTTGTGTTAGAACATTTCTGTCTGTTTGGGATTTAATTCACAATATTGTAATTCATTTTTAAACTATCACTTTGTAATATAAAGAAATAATTTATATGTTAAGTTTTACAAAACAAAGGTTTTTCCTCTCTATGTTGCCTAGTTTAGGACGATAGGAACAGTAGTTTAGAAAACAGTAGGAAAGTGACCAATTTTTAAAACTTACTACAGTTGGTGTCCACGACCGCGACCGAGAAACAAGTTTACGCTCGTCCACTTAGCTTCCTGTCAAGGCTCTTTCTTCTTTATAATGAGGACGAGTTTCGCCTTAATTATACATTCGGCACATGTATGATGTAAGCAAAAGAGTTTTACTTGAAATTAATGCGGCAAAACAGGATAGTACCACTCATCCATTAAATAAGACGCAATCTGTTTATCTCCACCATTTCTTGTCGTTTCAACTTTTCTCGCGTTTCGCACAAGTACAATAATAAACGCAAGGCCTTGACCGCATATTGTCTGCTCACAAATTGATACGACTGAGGTAGTAAAAACACTAGGGTCTTCTCTGGCATGAAGGTCTTTCGATACACTAATCAACAGAAATGTTGTCACTGAACCATTACCCCGTGCGCGAGAATAACAGGCGATATTATTTGCAGAAACAACTTTTTATCAATTCAAAATCAAAAGGACCGAATGTAAGGATTGGTATCAGGTTCAGAGAGATTTCCTCTGTTCCCATTTGATGCCTAAGGCCTTAATAATAGAATGGAGCAGAACGTGTTGATTTCCTTCGGTATTGAAAAAGTTAGGAAATATCCCTAAAATATCGCTTCAGCTTAGTAACTGATACAATAAAGGCCCCTGAATATATTCGAATGATCCAATATCTCATTCGGTTGTTGACATATCTACAGCCTAAGCTGAGATTTCATCCTTACGACTTAAAAAGAAAAAGGATTCTGAGACAAACTATGACGACATTTCTTACCACATTGAACATGTTGCTCCTGCTGGTTAACTTCCTGGTCACATGCTGACGGCAATAACTGTGTCCTACATGTCCATTGATATTTGAACTGACGTCGTAATGATTATGACGATCATAAACATGGGACCCTCGAAACAGATCCACTCAAATGAATTGAAAATACATTTTCAACGTATAGCAAGGGGCTAGCACGTTTTTCGGTATCCTGTGAAGTCCCATCTATTTTTAGATCGTACGCAATGAATCTCTCTATTCCACGGCTTTGCGGTAAGTGTGATCTTCTATTTCGCACTCATTTTTCGTTCCGTTCTGGTGCATCGGTTTTCTATGCATATGCTGTGGCCCACACGATAACGCGGGCCACACATATATGATCCTGTTCGATGTCCATCTCCAGGATACTTCACTTAGAAGTAGGGAGCTAATGCACATGTGAGACACGGTTTTGTACGTTTAACGCTGCATGTAGTGTGCTTTATTCTATCGACTCTTCTTTTCAGTTGTTTAAAACATTGAATTGTGTCGAATATTTCGGATGGTTTGATTCAGGAGGTGTACTAAATTAAATCCATACGGGAGATTTCAAACCGTAGTGAATGATAAAAGATAATAAACGATAGTTATATTCAGCTTGACAATGTCCTGCAAACTCATCCTACACAGATTCCAATTAGTCATAAATAACGCGGACACTTTATATGCAGGGCCCTGGATCTTGAACTTCTTAAGTTTCACCATGTATTTTTAAGTGAGAGTTCTAGTTTTTCCAATAGACACCCTATTTACCGGTTCAATGTGACAAAATCCTCAGGGGCAATGGAACGCCTACCTTCCCTGACGATCGTGACTCTTTTGATGTTTGGGAAGAGGAGTGGGAGGATGGAGTTAGTGGATGAATGAATCTCTCTTCCCAAAAAGATAGAATGAATGTCTTCAAAACCTTTTTAGAGGGTAGTAGGTGACATAGAAGGATGTCGTTTTTCATCTTGTGCCCAGCTTCTCCATTCAGTAATGTGATCTTTTCCCCACACATCTCCTCACAAACACCTAGTACTGTTGACCATGTTATTTGCAATATTTAATTTTTATATTTCATTACTGTGCATGTGTGGATAAACCCAATAACATCAAATTTGTTTCTTGAAGCCCAGCCTGGCCGGCTTTATCGAGACAGTGCAAAACTCGGCAGAATAGATGTCTCTGTCTAAACATTACCTTACTACTACAGCACCCTAACATGCTCCTACATAAATAAAAGCAAAATACTTGGTTGAAACCATCTCAATGGGGGCCTGACGTTATACATAGGAACTGGTGTGTATTCTCCTTATATTTTATCTTTAAATAAATTAATATACTTGCTCCATTCCATGGAATTATATTTCCTAATAGAATTCCTATACTTTAGGGATTAAATATAAATTCTTCAACTATATAATTGTTGGGACAGTTATTTCAACAAAACAGCGTAATATGACATAATCATACTAGTAGACAAAGAGAACTTAGAGATCTTTATGTAACTGATGCTGGAATACCAATGTGTTGCTCATCGATGGAATTAATAATAATAATAATAATAATAATAATAATAATAATAATAATAATAAAAGTAATAATAATAATACAAAAAATAATAAGTTTAGCTATTTTTATCATGATAATTTAATGCCAACAAGGAATGATATATTAGGAATAAGGACATTACATACAAACATACATGATGTACATGAGCAAATGGCCATTGACGCTATTAAAGAGGTGTTGAGGAGCATAGAAACAAACATCAAATTTGAATAATTACATATACCCAAGTATTTTCTCTAAACATTTATATAACTAGTTCGTTCACTATATGAAAAAGCGGTAATATGTTAATGACTTGTATGTTTTCTTTAAATCAGAACACATTATTTTCTTCTCATCATAGTCTCTCTCTCTCTCTCTCTCTCTCTCTCTCTCTCTCTCTCTCTCTCTCTCTCTCCTGTTTACATATTTTGTTCAGATGTTTAAGAATTTAATAAGGCCATGTTGGTTGTTAGCATCTGCTGTGCACCCGTGTTTTATACATCCACCACCAGCTTGCTAAGTAAATATGGACTCACAATTAGCAATTTACTTAGTGGGGACTGTGTTAAGATATTTACAATAACAGTGCGGTGTATACTCTTTATCTGTATTATATAAGAAACTAATATATTTGCTTCATTCTACAGAGTTAATATTCTTAATATATTGGAAAACAATAGCATTACCAGACCATGGTGGCTTAGAAGTATTTACGTTGTTACTGCTGGAAAACAAGCTGCTGCACAATGAATAATAATAATAATAATAATAATAATAACAAGAAGAAGAAGAAGAAGAAGAAAAAGAAGAATTGTGTTTATTTGTAATGCAGGGCACTGACCCATGATACATATCCATAAATCATGCGGTACATAAAGGTATTTAATTATGTAACAGAAAAACACATCGTATCCATTGGAACTGTTATATATGCAAGTAACCATAATTGCATATTGCTTCTATTTGGGTGATATACAAAAGTATATTGCACAGTAGTCACATAACATCGATTAAAGAGAACCCTAACGCCCGCATAGAGCAAACAAACTTTTTGTGATATTGGTCTAGTGCCTATGTAGCAGGAGTTGATGATAGAACGGCTTTTTCTATTAGTTAAAGCATTTATAGCATATTGCTGCATTAGTCATCAGGGTATTATTAGTATAATTTTGTATAAAAGTCCTAAAATTTTCTAAAGTTGGATATTATATACAAAGGTGAGTAAATATTTTCTTCGTAATTTTCTATACAGCAGGCAATCAATAATAAATGGAATTTATTTTCAATATTGACATTGCATATTTGACACGATCGTTCTTCGTGAAGTATATTTTCATATTTGCCTGTGTTACCTCTGATTGGCAAGATTGCCACTCTTACCATAGTGATTACATAACAAACAATCTATGAAGTTTATTCTCATCGTTTACCGCCCGAGTACATCAAGCATTGACAAATCCATCCAATAATAGAAGCTTTTTGATATTGTTAGCGCAGCAATCGCAACTCACCTCTACTCCAGATCTTAGCTGTAAATTGTAATATTATTTAGGATTCGCTGTTTTTTGTAATTCTAAGCCAACATTTCAAAAGTGTTTGAATCTTATATTCTGCATACAAATTCTTCCCCAAATCATTATGTCATGGAAACTCATCCTAGACAGATTGCAATTAGTCATTTATATGCAGGGCCTTGGATCTTGAACTTCTTACGTATCACCATGTATTTGTAAGGGAGAGTTCTAGTTTTTTTCCAATAGACACCCTATTGACCGGTTCAGTGTGACAAAATCCTAAGGGCAATCGAACGCCTACCTTCCCTGACGATCGTGACTCTTTTGATGTTTGGGAAGAGGAGTGGGAGGATGGAGTTAGTGGAACAATAAATCCTCTTTCCACACGATAGAAAGAACGTCTTCAAAAACTTCTCAGAGGGTAGTAGATAACGCAGAAGGATGTAGTTTTTTATCTTGTTCCCGTCCTCTCCATTCAGTAATGTTATCCTTTCCACACGGAGGATGATCAAGAGGTGTTTGACTAGGATACCGGTAGATTCTTCTAATATATTTAGAGCCATATGTAAGATGACCGTTCAAAGTCAAACTGATCATCATGCCCATATTTTATTTCAAAATTTTACCCGGCTCGCAATGACTGAATTGGCATCTTTCTGTCTTTCTCCATGAACGTAAATGGAAAGAACTGGTTTGGTGCTGTACAAAAAAGTAACAGAATTTGCCAGTGGTTAATAACTAAAGATAAATTAAACATACTATATATATCTTTTATGACTGTTGCAAAGCTCTTCAGAAAATACTGCTCTTAACATACTTCAGAGGATATTAACTATAACGCATTATTTTGTAAATATGTTTTTTATTAAGCACTGTTCAAACTATATGCTTAAAATATTTTAAATCAATAGTAATACATTCGCGAATGACCATAAAGTCAAACAACCATCTTAACTTCTTATTTACCTCCTTTTTGTACGTGGAAATCACTTCACCCTTTCTCGTAACGTATTTTGAGCTTTGCTCCTTATTATGCTATCTGGAGACACTGAATAGCAATTTCATGTCTTCAGAACATCCCTTAAAGACAATTTAGGTTCTACTTCTTGACACCGTGCATATGTTTGCTTTGTAATATGTGGATGTGAAGTAAAACATTTCCTTTAGTTATGGAAAAGGGTCAGTAGATAGTATTTACTTCACAAGATTAACTGAGGTCAATATTCTCTGCTAAGTATATTCTGGTAAATGGAATAAATAATTTAGTAGCATCTCTCTTAGATTGTCGTCTTTTAGCTTGCTGCAACAGTTTTTCCCTATTAAACTAATCTAATCAAATTAGATCTCTGTTGATTTATTTACATCTGTCTCTAATAGAAATAATTTTGTACCGTCTCTCACTAGCGCCTGAGTAAACTTTGTATGATTGAGTGATAACCCCCTTATATATATATATATATATATATATATATATATATATATATATATATATATATATATATATATATATATAGGGAGAGAGAGAGAGATATGTGTGTGTGCGTGTTTGCGTGTGTGTGTGTGTGTGTGTGTGTGTGTGTGTGTGTGAGAGAGAGAGAGAGAGAGAGAGAGAGATAATTGAGAGATGTTTTTCCACCAAAGCCGTAAGAAAAATTTACGCACATGAAACATTTTGTCGATCTTGTACACATTTCAATACGATTTGCCCACTCGCGGGTGCCTTGCAATTGCCGTAGAAAAATAATAAAATTGCCTGCATTCTTACTCTGTGTTGTGGTGACAGACTTGGGGGATTTAGTTGTATAAGCATCATCCTTATGAATTTGGTTTAATTCCTTTTGTATGCTATGACGTTTCAAAGGACGCTGCCTCGTCTAACGTAACATGTGATCAAAGTATATAATCAGTATCATCCAGCTGGACTTTTAGCTTCAAGTTATACAAACTGTACAAAAATTATCAAAAGTGTTTGCGTATTGCATCACGTGATGATTTTGATCTTATATGTGCATACTTTGTCATCCCCTTTATGTTTACTCTAGGGACCAATAATCAAAATATTTCTTAAATTTAATAATAATTATTTATTTATCTACTTCCTGATAATGCCTCTTTCGTGTTTTATCTGCTACAGAAAACCACATTTTTTACCATAATAAAACCAGAGTTTTAATTATAAGCTTTGTGTTATTTCCCCAAACTGATATGCCCATCGCAAGAGGGATCCACTTACGTTTCCTACGCGCTTGTAAAGCATAATGTTTGCGATGTCTAAAAGTTTATTTTTCCGACTTATGTTTGTAGGTTATGTCCAGTGGGTATGTTTCGAATCACCCGAATACATACACTTACATACAGATATTATTGCTTTTTTAAAACTGTTCAGTAATTTTTTTTTTTTTTTAGAAATATGACATTTACTTTGCCATCGGTGTAAACTTTATCCAGTTTTAAGATGCTGCTCAGAACACAAAAATATTAAAATTGAATTGATTTATGTTGATTGTGGAAATAAAAGTTTGATTTATCGTTTTATATCATTTCAGCTCAATCCAGTATCATACCTAGCAACGGAAATAATTTCGTGCAGAAAGATAATGATAAGTATTGTGGTACTCCATAGTGAATTTATTTTAATAATATACCATATCATCATGAGCAGTTACAGAGGTTCAAGTACCATACCATGAAAAGATTATATGATTTTTAGCAATCAAATAAGAGTCATTTATGTTTGGGAAATATTATGAATATTGCCTATCATACAAGAATATTTACTCTAAAATATCACGCTGCAAGAATAGAAATTGTAACGATGACATGAAACACCATTCCTGCATCAGATTGTGTCACATCTAACATGGTAAACAATCCACTGTGTCAATGGCATTAGATCAGAAGTTGTGTATTTCATAACAATTTATTGTTGTCACAATTGTATTACTACATGCAAGCATTGAAATGAATATATGTATTTCCTTCCAGATCTCCCAGGTCCGCTTCTTGGCGTTGCACTAGTAATTGTTGCCATTTGCTTGATCATCGTAGGAATTTTAATTGTAGTCATGCAGAGGCGTAAACAGGCATTCAGCAGATCGGGTACGATTATCCTCTATTTTTAAATTTAATTGCTTTACACAACTCATAGATGGGATTATAATTCCAAACGTTCCACGGATGGAAACAAGTTATTGCTGACCGTGTGGGCTAGACTTCATGCGACAATATTTGCATTGTTTTTTCGGCTTGTTCTCTATACACGTGCATTCACTGATGACAAGTTATGTTATACCTTCGTCAGGCACAAGGTATAATTTTAAACATATGTAATGAGTCATTGCTATGACATTTCGGCGAGTTTGATTTTGCAAACAGGGAACATACGCCTAAAGTAGTATGTAAATAAAAATTTACTTACTTTAATTAAAAAATTTATTTTCACAGAAAAGTGTAGAAAATAAGTGTAATAAAGTACATAAGAATGAAACTATTCGTCGTAGGTGCAACAGCTGCACCACTCAATTCCACGTACATGTCTGCAGTACATAAGCAAAACGCATTTTGCATTTCATACACGTTTAGAAGAGCTTTTCGCCCCTTTTCAGGAATATCCCATGTTTTATTGCTGCAGATCTTTACACTGTGATATGACCTAGATATATCAACCATTTTGTGGACTTCAACCAATTTGACAAACTTTATATGTCCTTACTGGTCTGTGGAAATGTATTTCCTAAGCCTTATTAGTAAGGCAGGAATTAGATTCAAGAAGGCAAGTAATGGGCAAGCTTGGCCATATTAAAATTTGAAATGGTAACGTCTTTGGCATGCACGTTCAGCAAACAAAATGAATAAAAAGGTACATTGATTAATACAACTACCAGCTTTAACAGTATTTACTTACTGTTTACAACTTCACCTGAACACCCATATATCTATGAGATCACTGGATCTCTTATTAGCATGCTAATGCAATATTATTACTAACATAAATGGAAATAATCACAAGGCAAACTACTATTATACTATCGTGTTATTAGAACTTTGGTGCCACAATCAGTAGAGATGTCATCGCGCTACACTATTGATACCTGAAAACGCCAAACTAAATGCAATTAAAAAAAATATCTGCTATCAACAATGTAGAGACTATATTTAAAACTCAGCTTCATTGTGGAAGATCGAAAGAGCATCTTTACAATTTATACAATCTGTTCATGACACATTTGAAAAGAAGAAGAAATATTCACAAAATCTTTACAGAAAAATGAAGGAAAGATTCAGAATCTGGATCGAAAGAAAGGAAGCGAGAAACAGAGATAATATTACGCCTAGTAGCCAACCAAAATAAATAAATGATCCAGATACCAAAAGTAAATGTCATGGTATTCGATCAGATTGACATAAGCTAGCTGCAATAGCATAATATTTGGTTATGCAAAGTCACATCACAAAACGTCAAAATTATTTTGTGTGAACCATTTTCACAAGTGAGATAAGCATTGTGTGCCAAGTCAGGAAATAAAACAATAACTGACTTAGGGAGAACTTAGATAGGAAAGCAATGCATGATATAGCACACCGAGTAATACAATCAAGGTTGTTATACACACAAGTGAAACAACTGATGTACATTATTTTATACACTGATAAATTAAATACATGACTATTTAGCATAATTTGAACATGCTTCAAAATGAATTTTCAGATTGAATTGCAGTCAAAGGGTAAAAACTGACTGCCTTAAGTCGGTTAGTATGATGATTGTATCGTAAATTGAGAAGTTTACAGTTTACGTCTCACCTCCACCTAAACCTTGTACGTGTTACAATGGATAAGACCTTAATGGTCTAAAGTGGCCAGAGACATTATCAGTATGTGATACCTCTTAAAATAAATGTAGAGATCAATCCTTTCAAAGTAAATGCTTTGAAGCATCCTAGACTAACAGCAAGGCTCTAGCACGGAGCTGGTGTTACGGTAATTGCGTACCTTAAGAGAGATGTGACACAATGATAACAAATAATATGCGTACGTAACAAGCAACTGAGAGACACGTGCCTTGCATAACGCGCTGCATGAAACTAGCAACTCATAATGTTCCAGCTGAGGTGTAGGTACTACTGCATTTGAAAAAGATCTATAATGTGACTTCCACATGGATAGAGTATTTTGTTGCTGAGGTGGTCATTTTGGAAAATTTATTATGACAAAGTTAGGTAAAGTTTTCGGGGCGGAAGACTTCAATACATGATTAGGAAATCTTGTTGAATAAAAAAAAATAATAAAGGCTTCTCTAATATGTTTATTTTGACTTGAAAATAATCTATACGTTTGAAAATGAAAATTGTTCAAGAAGCATCACCCAGTGAACATCTGTACAAATATATGAATAACACCGAACCATGCCTTGGAAAATTGTGATTCGAAAAATTTGACAGTGTAGTTCCGCTAAACTGAATGCTTAGATTTATGAGCATACCAGCACAGTAAATGACGAATACGGAGAATTGAACCACAATCAAGAAATATGAACGTAACGAAACGAAGCTTCAAATGACAAGCATCTTTTACCTCCGTGTAATTTATTATGTGATAGCAGCAAAGATGTACAACACTTTCTTGCTATACCAAATGATACCGTTGCCATGGAGATGTCACATTTCTGAATATTACATGCAATCCAAAGTAAATGACAAAACGTTTCAGTAGAAAACACATTTGTTAAAACAGGTCTTACATGCGAAATCATAATGGCGCAAAGCGAATACAAAAGGCAATCAATATAACATTATATAGTTTTTCTTTAGGTTTGTTTACTCATTTGCTTATCTTTATTTTTTGTTTTGCTAGCTAACTAAATATATCATGCGCAATATAGCTGTACCATCACTAAATGTTATTTTGCAAATTATATATATATATATATATATATATATATATATATATATATATATATATATATATATATATATGTGTGTGTGTGTGTGTGTGTGTGACCTTTTGATTCCCTATATAAGTAACAATCAATACAGCATTGTATATTTTAAGTTCAGGTTTGTTTATTCATTTGCTTATCTTAAAGTAAGGAATTACCCAAACGATACAGATTACATTGACAAAAAATATTAATATTGGGGCTTGACCTCATTGGAATGATTTCCAAGCATGTACTAAGAACCAAAGAAAGTGTCGATTTCACAAAAGCCAGAAATGCATTAGATTGGATATTTTTCCATGACATCTTCAAACTAGGTAAAGTTTGTATGCTAACATTACCGCTGTAGGAGGCAAGCGGGGGGTGGGGGTCTTGCACATTTCAATTGTATTAATAATTGTTACAGCTTCTGGAACAGAGCATCAGCCAGGTGCAGGATCTTCAAATAGAGAAGACTCTCGAGACTTGTTAAGATTCGAGAACCATGACAGATCTCTAACCTTCCCAATCGTGCAAAATAATGTATGCCAGAGGATAGTGAGATTGGGGTATCCTGTTGTAAATAGAATATCCGGGAGTTTGCAAACACTTATGAACCATACTCAAGACTTTTGGAACCCACTTCGACAGGCCTTATCTTTGCAGACTTTACAAACTTTGACACAATTGTCTTATGCGATTAGAAGTCAAGTTCAGAGTGATGATTCGATAAGTGCGACGTATTGCTCTAAGAAAGAGAGATTGTCCGGTATGGAAGGGTCTGCAAACGGAATTAGTCTGGATGAATTGTCTTCAAGGGCTCAAAGAGACAGTGGAGTAAGTGATGATGAGAAGAATACTGGTTCAAGATCTCTAAGTCTGAACAGCTTCCAACCTCGGAGTTTCGAGCAACAGTCCGAGAAGGATCAATGCAGTACTATAGAGGAGGTTAAAAGTGACGGCTGCCTCTCTTAGTCCCTCTCTATCTCTAAATATATGCATGCCAGACTGGAAAATAAAATCGCAAAAGGGGAATTTCAACCGGTAAAATGGTTTAATGATATTGGAGTTAATAGTATAGCTTTGACCCAAATTAAACGATTTGATTTCTAAATGAGAATCCCCACCAACGCCATATATGTTTCTATCAATGTGGTGGCTATTTTTATCAAATGTATTCCTTTTAATTTCATCACAGACGCTCCAAAACACAATAATGTTACTTCATGGAGCGCATTTGACCATGATTGGTCATACAAAAGGAATAGTCTCTTGCTTTTGTGGAATTTCAATTATAATAGATAAGCAAGAGAAGTTTACTTTTTATGTTATCTTAACTGAATCACGTTATTCGTGAGTACAAAGAGAACGCATTTATCACTGCACGGCTTACAGCCGACAATTTAACAATGATTTTGAAGACCACTTACGAATGTATCGCAATACAATTTATTACTCTGGCGATCGCAAATATTAATTTCTGTTGATTAGTGAGCTGATTCACATGTCGACAATCTTTATGTTTAATTGCACAATGTTCCACTATACCGATAATTTACATTTCAGAAATGTAGTGATCATGGTATTATGTTCACAATCTAAAATCGTATACCACCAGAGGTCATTAAAAGAAAATATTTCATTCTAACCTAATTCATATACTGGCTTAGTGACTTGTCTTCCGCCTTGATGTACTTCGTGCCGTATACGGATGAATTAATTAGATTGGATTCAGGTTACGTTCATGGCTAACATTTCAGTGGCTAGTGTTTTATGTCTTGCAATACACATCAATTACATTTTACCACATAAAAACAATGTACTCTCTGAGTATCTACAACACTCAGCACAATATGTTTGATCTTACATTTATCCACACAGGATGATATATAAGTTTTATTACAAGTATGCAATTAATTATCTTGTGTTGGCGTATTTTGCAAATATATATTTCGTTCTTTCCGTCCGTCTAACTATTTATTTTCTTTAAATTTTTTAAATCTTTGTTCACATTGTTCTAATAGCCTAGATTGTCTGTCTATCATTGTGTCAATGCCAACAAGGATGATGAAACTCTACAAAAAGGCTTCAGAAGTCCTGAAGTTGGAAACAACGATTACGACTATGCGATTCTGTCCGCTCTTTAAAAGCCATTAAGTTGTTCGTAATGCTGAAGCAACCGCCGTTTTATAGAGGATGAAATCGAACCATCATGATCAGTTGGCTTTGTCACAGTTCGGAGAAAGATTTATGTGGCAACAAGAGCGAATACTTTGTATGTTGTATCAGAGTTTCAATATCACCGTCTGTTCAGAAAGTTACGATATACACACACACATGCATATATATATATATATATATATATATATATATATATATATATATATATATATATATATATAGGGAGTGTATATCTTGCAAATCATACATTGTTTTTCGCTACATACGTTTGCAAATCGTCTATTTTCTTCCAATTTTCATTTATACGTACTAGTATTATTGGAATCCATCACAATTGTTAAGAAATATCTGACTACAAATTGGAA
Source organism: Megalonaias nervosa (assembly GCA_016617855.1). Lineage (NCBI taxonomy): Eukaryota > Metazoa > Mollusca > Bivalvia > Unionida > Unionidae > Megalonaias > Megalonaias nervosa. The sequence continues at coordinate 31,804 of JAECUM010041653.1, forward strand.
GATGAATCGAGAGAGAGAAAAACTTGTATGATACATGAGTGTTCATATGTTGTCATTATATTTAACATACCAATGGCCGGATGTCAAGTTTGATTTCAGTAATTGTTAATACCCTTGTGTCAGTTAGTATTTCCGCACTTTTAGTTATGCTTTGTTTTACATTTCAGTTGCGACCCAAGTCTCTTTTTTAATAATTAGGGGCTTTATACTATTTGTATCAAATTTAATTTTGTTTGTTTGAATTTATTTAATATGTACTACCTATTCAGTATCTCATTTATATACCCCTCCAAATCTCCTGGGACAAGTAAATTCTAAATTAAACATTTATAAACATTCTAAATCGTGACACCTTAATAAACTCAAATTTGAACAACGAACTGGATTCAAAATCAAACCAAATCTTAGTTTCCTTTCATGTATTATTATTATCAATGTGACTTTCGCCAGCTTTTAAATGTGCTCGGTTATGTTTCCTATCATGGAGATATTCTACAACTTGACTACTTATGAAACTCGGATATTAGCAAAGAACAATATTAAACAATAAACCATATCCATAAGATTGATCTTAACTTAGTTCGGTAGCGGTCTTCCTGGGATATGCATTATACAACTTCCATAAACTGAACCCACAGTGGAGACGAATAGTCTACACCTTGGCAGCCTTTTGACCACATTTAAATAACTTGGTAATATTTCAAACTCTTTACTCTGGCCGCCTGTATGTACTACCGCAAATTATGGTCCCCATAAAAATGTTTTGGTGATGTATGTGTACTCCCCATGTAAATGTCATCTAAATAGCTATCAATCTGGTCCACAAAGGATCCTGTATTGAGCAAATATATATGTTACATGTCTGTCTGTCTGTCTGTCTGTCTCTGTCTCTCTGTCTCTGTCTCTGTCTCTCTCTCTCTCTCTCTCTCTCTCTCTCTCTCTATATATATATATATATATATATATATATATATATATATATATATATATATATATATATATATATATAGTATATACGCTGTATCAGTGATACGCCACGAGATCTATAAATATTTCATTTAAAGGAAACGAGGCATGCAGAATTTCATTTTAAGGACAAATTTATACAACGAGTGGTATATCAATAATACAGCTTACATACTGTGCATATACTTTATTTATATCACATACAGATACATATATTTGCCCTTTGAACTGAGTTAAGATTTACTACAGGCAGCTGTGCATTGACTGAATGAATGAATGAACTCACATCCCCGAGTGTATCCGCTAAAAAATGTAGTTATATGTCTTTTGTGGCTATTCACAATCACCTTTGCATATTGATACGTTGATTGTTTTCTTTTTTTAGTTTCAAGTTTTCTTCACATTGATTAAATCAATATAATACACACTTATGATTTAAATATGAAAGATGATTTAATTAATAAAAGTAGAGTACTGCAAACACTTGGTTAGCAACGTCATTCACATGAACGCTAAGCCATTCACTACCGACTCATGGAAATTAATGTGGAATAGAAACTAAGCGAAATGACGAACCAACAGGAGGTAATTAAAATATGTTAATATATTTACAATTGATCTAAGTCATTATTCTGCTTTAGGAACAGTAACACGGACCATAAGCTTTCTTTCCCGCCCCCCCCCCCCCCCCCCCCCCCCCCC
>JAECUM010041655.1:0-16752 GCA_016617855.1 Megalonaias nervosa
CATAATAACAATGAAAAAATGAGATTTTCAGGTACAGAAGAGTCAAATCAGAAACCTCCACATCTTACTGTTAATAAAAATCAAAACAACAGTATACACCCGATCTTTGTTCAACAGCACTGTGTGGGCATTACTGGTAGTATGTAATCATTGCTCTGAATGACTGGAGCCTTTGGCAAAGATATGTGGTGTTGAACAACAGAAACCATTATTTTCTTGTAAGAAACCATTCTTTAGACCCCCAAAGGAATCTGTATTACCCCACGTGCAAGCAATCCACAAAGTCTGATCTAGAAACTTGTTCTAGAACAAAAGTTTATGTTCAAAATCCATTATTCTTAGAGTCACAATGACTCTGGCCTTTGACCTTTTGACCCAAACATCAGTAGGTCTCTTCCATATCTTTTGTGCAAGCCCTCCAAAACTTTCATGAAGATATGTTATCGAAAACTAAAGTTGGTACATTATTCGTAAGTACCCCTTAAACAAGACAAGATGGCCACCCCTCTGATGTGACCAGTGGTTGACATATCAGTTCCAAAACTGTCAAATTTACTCCAAATGACTGGCCACATAATTGAAATTTCATGAATATTTCTTGATCTCTAAATTCAACATATTAATGTCTGTACCAACATATCGATAAAGAAATTTTAATTCATACAAAATTAATCTAATTATCATTACTACTGTGTGCCCCTTAGATGTTAGCTTTTGTCACATTGGCAATTACTGGCTATTATAACCACCAGCCATTGTCAAGATGACAAAAGCTAACCTCTCAGTACTGTTCAACTCAAGTAGCATTATTACATCCCATCACCAGAATAAAAGATATCTCTATCTCAAAATGTACTAGGAAGGGTAATGGACCAAAACCCAGCCAATTATAAGACAAGCTCACTTCATTTGTAAACAATGGGCATCATGTGTAATAACTACCAACATCAAAGATTTGCCCAGATGTTACTGACAAGGTGAATTTGTGCCTCGATGATTATTCATAATTTTTAAAAATAACACTGATACAAGTTTTATGACATTGATTCCATAACATTCCTGTGTTTCTCAAATGAAAAGATTAAATATTTAAAAATTAGTTGCACCTTTCATACTTTTATTATGTGTAGTTATTACTTGTATATATTTTGATCCCCCTCTAGAAAATTCACTTTCCTGCTGCAGAATGGATGACTTTATGAAAGGCGCACCATTGTATGCAAACACCATTTGTCTTCTTTTAGTCTCAGTGACCTCCATCTTTGACCTTCCTACAACAAAATTATTAGACTTCTTACCCATGTTGTAGGCCATCCATAAACTTTGGTGACAGCGCATGGTGAAGACTTGAAATTTATTTACAGAAACAATGTTTTCATTTATCAGTCACAATGATCTCGACATCTGCCCTCACCTGGGGCCATTATAAGGGGTGGGTGATATGGGCAATCACCATTTTGTAGTTTGCACTATTTTTTTTCCAAGTGGATGGCCGCCAAAGGTGATGCTTGACCATGGCACCATTTAGTCCAGTGCAAACTTACGATGGCAATGTCCTCACCCTCAACAGGCCTCTAACTCATAGCAAGTGCAAACCATCCTCAAAATTAAATTGACATCTCTGATGTAATTGTGTGGAAGCAAAATTTCTTCTTCAGTCAAGACAGCAGTAATCTTGTACCTTTTAACTTCAAAACTGCTAAATCGACGTCTGTGACGTTAACTAAGCTATTGTGTGGAAGCAAATTTTCTTCTTTGGCCAAGACAGACCTTGTACCTTTTAACTTCGCAATTGCTAAAATGCAAATTATTTACAAAGTTTGGAAACGGTAGATGGTTCGCAATTGTTGAAAACAGATGGATGTTACAACAAAATACAACTCTGCCTTTTGACAGTCATGCAAAAAGTGTACAATTGATATCTATATATAAAGTGTCAGTCAATTAAAGTTCATAAAAAAATTTGCCTTCAATACATATTGAAATGAATTAAAAATTTAATAAATTAAGAATAAAAATATTGAATAATTATATTAAACAGTCGTACAAAAAGTGACAAGTGTATATAACCAGGAACTATACAAAACAATGTATCACAGCTCCAAGCAACAAAATGGCCATATAGCATTTATCACCTCCCCATGATCATACAGAACCCTACTTGTCAAAAGTTGGGGAAGAGTAGAATGGAGGGCTGCAGTGTTTGATAATAAATGGTATACAATGATGAGACACATACATGACATACACATTTTTTTTCAGTTTTATTATTAGCCCAGAATGTAATGTATTGTTCACAGATATTATCCTTGTAGTAAAATGTGATCTCCTGGTCCAACCAAAAATGTATATGCATGACACACAGCCTCCTGCCTTTATAGTACTTCAAAATCAAGGAATCATAGTATATATAGACAACACACTTGATCATAATTACTGAACGAATACACTGTATACACAACTACAGATGATGATCATGAATTTTTATTCACTTGTACATGACATCAGTTTCGAATACAGCTGCTGATGACCATGATTTCTAACACATCTGTAGGTGCTGTCAGTCAGATGATGGTACAGATGACATTGATTTCTAACACATCTGTAGATGATGTTAATTTCTATCACAGCTGCCACCGATGATGGCAATGATTTCTAGCATGTTTGTATATGATGATAGTGATTTCTAACTCATTTATGACATAATCTCAAACAGGTCTGTAAGTGATGATCATGACACTCAACACAGCAAATACTTTCACATCTGTATTTCCCTATCCATCTGTCTGTCTGTCCATGCCCAAGATTAAGCTAAATCTTTAATTTGTTTTTCTACTTCATGCACCCCCACCCCACAGGGGTTTGACAAATGAGGAATCTTTCATATTTAAAGAAGTTTGTTCTCAATCAACCTTCATTATAACATGGTTTATGGCAGCTATAAACATAGTATAAGCAAGTGTGCATTATAAAGGGGTATCCTTGTAATAAAGTCGGTACATAATATAGGGCTATGTTTGTAATGAAATAGGTATATTATACACCAAATCAACAATTAAAAGTTATTTCACATGTAACCCAATAGTTTATCATCAGCCCAAAAATTCAGCCAATGTGAGGAAATAAAAAGCAGCAATGATATCACATGTACTTGCAAATATGTCAGATCCAACTGAAAACAACACAGACCAAGATCTGTCATTGCTTAATGTGCCAGCAGATCTCTATCTATGCAGTTTGTTAGGATTAATCAGCAAAACAAGCAACAACCCTGATCTGCCTGGGCATTATACACTGAGAGGTTTGGGTCTACGTTGTTTGCAGTTGGACCTGACTTTTAGGGGAGGATTCTAAATATAAATAACAACCATAATGATTTCTAACATTTCTGCAGATGACCATAATGATTTATAACATGTCTGCAGATAACCATAATGATTTCTAGCATTTCTATAGATGACCAATATGATATCTAACATTTCTGTAGATGACCATAATGATTTCTAACATTTCTGTAGATGACCAATATGATATCTAACATTTCTGTAGATGACCATAATGATTTCTAACATTTCTGTAGATGACCATAATGATTTATAACATGTCTGCAGATGACCATAATGATTTCTAACATTTCTATAGATGACCAATATGATATCTAACATTTCTGTAGATGACCATAATGATTTCTAGCATTTCTATAGATGACCAATATGATATCTAACATTTCTGTAGATGATCATAATGATTTCTAACATTTCTGTAGATGACCAATATGATATCTAACATGTCTGCAGATGACCATAATGATTTCTAACATTTCTATAGATGACCAATATGATATCTAACATTTCTGTAGATGACCATAATGATTTCTAACATTTCTGTAGATGACCAATATGATATCTAACATTTCTGTAGATGACCATAATGATTTCTAACATATCTGTAGATGACAACAGTGATTTCTAACATTTCTGTACATGACCATAATGATATCTAACATATCAGATGACCATAGTGATTTCTAACATATCTGTAGATGACCATTTAATGATTTCTAACATTTCTGTAGATGACCATAATGATATCTAACATATCAGATGACCATAATGATATCTAACATTTCTGTAGATGACCACAATGATTTCTAACATTTCTGTAGATGACCATAATGATTTCTAACATTTCTGTAGATGACCATAATGATTTCTAACATTTCTGCAGATGACCATAATGATTTCTAACATATCAGATGACTATAATGATATCTAACATATCAGATGACCATAGTGATTTCTAACTTATCTGTAGATGACCTAATGATATCTAACATATCAGATGACCATAGTGATTTCTAACATATCTGTAGATGACCATAATGATTTCTAACATATCTGTAGATGACCATAATGATATCTAACATATCAGATGACCATAATGATAGCTAACATATCAGATGACCATCATGATATCTAACATTTCTGTAGATGACCACAATGATTTCTAACATTTCTGTAGATGACCATAATGATTTCTAACATTTCTGTAGATGACCATAATGATTTCTAACATTTCTGTAGATGACCATAATGATTTCTAACATTTCCGTAGATGATCATAATGATATCCAACATATCAGATGACCATAGTGATTTCCAACATTTCTGTAGATGACCATAATGATTTCTAACATATCAGATGACGATAATGATTTCTAACATATCTGTAAATGTCCATAATATGTCCAAACATGCAGATGATGTACAAATTTCAATTGCATATAATAAAAAGCAGCAGGGAAAGTTAATGGCATGGGCAAAAGATAGACATGGAGTAGTATTTAATAACCCAGACTCATTCTTAGCTTTTATCTATTCTTGATGAATTTAGAGTTTCTGATGCCGATTTGTGTTTTGCTTTTCACCCATCTCTATCCTGGCAAATTTTTATTTATTGTGCAAAATATTTAATTTGCACCTTTGTTTCCATCAACTGCAGAACAATTTGCATCACATCAGTTCTTAAAATGTAGTTTGATTCTGTTATATTTGAGATTTATTCCAAAGAATAAAAATGAAAATAGAAGGAATGCAACAAACAGGATTGGCCAAACCTGTAAATTTTTTTAGATACACCTTGCCATACACCTGTTTGAACTGTCACTGTAACTTGACCAATCACATTTTTCCCACACTCCCATCTTTTTATCTTGTTTTGAGTGAAGTGTGTATTGCACACCTGGTTACATGCTCAGGTGCAAGTTACTTGGGGGTTATCCATATATGATGTCACACATGAGTTTACAAATAAATGGTATAGACTGCTACAACTAGTCTACCATAGCATGTATCACAAAATATAGTAATGATTGCCATATTTACTGCATGTTACTTTTTTTGTTGTCCGAATACATATTAAATTCTTTAATTAGGTGTCCAAAAACAAACAAGGGAAAACAAATTTGTGTAAATCCACCCCCCCCGGTCCGTAATGAAGTTACATTTAGCTCACATGACGATGTGCTGCCGTGAAATAAAACAAGTATTTTGTCTAACACAACGGAAAGGATAATGAATGAAAAACAGGCATTACTTGCCTATTTTGTCTATTTGATACATGTCCATCCACCAGAAAATGCAGCCATACATGTATTTGAGCCATGATTGTGTGCATATTTTCCAAAATAACCACCATATTAGTAATCGTGCAATCCAGTTTAACCCTTTACTAGCCTAATCAGTGATCAATAAAATCTACCTTACAAACGCATTCAAGCTTTATGTCTGTGTAATTAAGATATTAATATAAACTAAATAAAAAAAAAATTGGAATTATAATTCTGAAGATATTTATGACAGAAACATTTTAGTATCGAGAGTAGAAATACCGGTACATGTATGAGTGCTAATCTTAGAGCACCAAGGATGAGAGGCTCCATATGGGGTGAGTGTTGTACGCATGCCTAGGAAGGTTAAAAATAACAAGCAAGTTGCAATATACGAGTTGTTAATATGTTGGTATTTTTTTAAAAATAAAGGCGATCTATTTGTTGTGGTTCTCTCTTCTTTTTGTTTCCCACCTAGCCGAGGGTAGCTTCAAAATAAGTAGAGCCTGCCGACTCGAAACAATCGACTGCTCAAAGATTGTTTTGATGCATCACAGGAGTCTGCAGTTTTAATCATAAAGCACGACGAAATTTCTGACAACATGAAATCACCTTATCGGTATTATAAATTAATTTATAATACCGATAAGGTGATTTCATGTTGTCAGAAATTTTGTCGTGCTTTATTGATAAAACTGCAGACTCCTGTGGTTGCATGTTGGAGATTTCAGGGTGTCTAGGTGATAATTGTTCCTACGATAATTTGTGGGATTTCTTTGTCAGGTGTGTTCGGAAATAAAGGGCAGCCATCTGGATTTCGTTAAAAGAGCACACGATGTACCGAACATGTTGAACTCACAATTAATATTTATCGTCTACAAAGAGGTTTATTACCTGTAGAACAGTAACTACATTTAAACCCGTGGTACATAATGCCTCGGGGATAAGGGGTTTGTTTTGCTGCATAATGCCAATGAATTTACTAATCCATACTGACTTTCTGATGTATTGTTTAATGATATAAAGCAGGGATCATGGTTTCTAATGAAAGCCATAACTGTCACACCTGCGTGAAGTGGTTTCGTGTGTAACGATGTCTACACTGACAACCAATCCATGGAAGTTCGTGATCACATTAAATAATTGCCGACCAAATGAAGCAAACTTTGTATCAGTTAAATTAATGGCAAACACACTGTGAATTTTACTTTAAAACGAAGCAGCAGATCTTCTTAGATTGTGTCTGAAAACATAAGTTGTAGAAAAAATTATAGTGCAGCAACGTCCGAAAAATTACAAGGCATTTAAATATTATATTTGCCCAAAAAAAATGGTGTTCGAAAACAAACAAGGTCCGAAAACATGCAGTAAATGCGGTACTTATTAAAACAATACAATGCACATATTCTGGAAGAGAACATCACATGGCCAAAAAATGGGGCATGGGGGGTGGGGGGGAACATTGGTTTCCTTGATGAACACAATGTGTGCACAAATTTTAATTAGAACGAATTCTGATCAGTAATAACTCACACGGTGTTCTCAAATATCTGTGAACAAAAGTGAGAATTAAAACTGTGTTATTTCCACATTCAATACAGCAGGAGAATGAAACCTGTTTAAATCTGTCACATGCAGTTTTGTTTCAGTAATTGTGTTTGTTTCCTCTGCACTCACTGACCGCTGAACCTGATTGCCATCAGTCCTTGACCTTTCTTCTGTACTGGATGACCTCAGAAACTTAGCTCTAGTCCTATTTTCTCTTGGACTAGATCTAGCCCTTCTGTCCCCAGATGAGCTACATGACCTTTTAACTTTTGACCTTGGAGATCTTGGTTTTTCCACTGTACTATCCAACCATCTGATCTCAGTATTAGGTAGTCTTGACCTTCTTTTTATACTTGATCTTGAATGCCCTGTTTCTGATGTTGTTTTTATATCTTTGTTGAATGACCTCAATGGCTCTCTGTCGCTTGAGGCAGAATCACATGTAAATGGATGTAATAAAACCGGGTCTTCTGCACCAATTGTTCTCAATTCTCTAGCACTAGATGACTTTCTCTCCTCCAGTCCAGTCAACATGCTGTTTTCAGGGCTGAGAGGACTTGCTTCTGCAGAACTTGTTGATTTTATTACCTACAAACAAAAAGGTAGAAATCATAGATAATTTTAAATACAGCATAACAGCTTCTAACAGATAATGAACAGAAAGGAAATTGAACAGAACGCAAATGTGTGTCCATTATCCCTTATTTGTTTCAAAAAGCCTGGTAATGGTGTTGACATTTTTGAAAATGCTGAAAAATAAATCAATATGCTCAATTTCACAGGCAACAGTTGCCACCAAAGGACTTCATTTACAATAGTAAGCACATATTTTCTGAGATAAATTGGTCCTAAATGTAAACGCATTAGGTGTTTACTTGTAAACATGAATCTCATTGCCAACAATAACACATGTGCAGTAGCAGACAAAATGTACACACTGGCATAGTGGGAAATAAAAAAAAACACTACAGCACACAAATTAGGTCACTATAACCTTTTGGATATGATTGAGTTACTCTCCTTGATATGCATCCACATACATTTTCATAAGTGTGAGTGACAAAAGTTCAAATTATTAAGTATGTAACAGAGAGCTAAAAAATGAAAAGGTCCCTTAAGAGTGAAATTAGCACACAATGATCTACTTTTTTGTGTGGTTCAGTTACACTACTTGAGATGCATCCATGTACCAAGCTTCATGAGTATACTGAAATGGACTTAAAGATAATAACCATGTAATGAACATACAGCTTGAAACATACCAGTCACTTTTGCCTGAAAATTTGGTCACAGTAACAAAGTTTTGTTACAGTAGACTACTTTCTTTAACACGAATCCACATTGCAATTTCCATGAGCATTAGTGAATAGGGTCTAAGATATCAAGGGTGTTACAAAACAGTTAAAAAGCTGAGTCCCTCTAAGGGACTGACACTGTCACAGCCAAAATGAATTTCCAGGAATTGGAGGTATGGTTAGTCTATTTCTCATGTTCTTTTATTCTCTTTAACAGTTAAGTGTTGAAACTGTTTAGTTTTTGAGAAACTCTAATATAGGTGATGCTCACTGTTATGTAAATTTGATTTACAAGCTTTAACGCCACTTATAATCAACAAATAACATTCAATATGCACCACTGTGCTCTTTTTTATGGAATCTCTGGCACCATGTGCTGTGACTAGCATTCAGCTCATGTATGTGCATGCATGCACATCTCATCACTCACCAAAAGATTATGCATAAATAATCATTACTTGTAAACTTAGAGGTATAATTTGCCCAAGAAAGTTCCATAATATACAAGGATCCCATGGGAACAAATTACTTTTGATTTATGCCAATTTTGACCATTCCAGTGGCTTAAGTTGTTAGAGCATCTGCCTTGGATAAAGGAAGTCACAGGTTCGAACCCTGGTCAAGTCACACCAAAGACATGGAAATATGGTACTAGCAGCTGCCTCGCTTGATGCTCAGCATTAAGAGGTTAGTGTTAGGACTGGATCCTGGTGTCAGGATAAAGTGACAGGGTGGGGCATAATGTTACATGTGTGTGTCATGATGCTCCAGTGCTAGATATCACTGTGAACTGCCACACTGCAGACATCATAGTGATATGACTAAAAAATTTTAAGTTACGTTAAACAGAAAACTCATGCTAATTTTGATTTATGCCATAACCTTGGGAACATATCTATAGTGAAAACTGAGTATCACATGCTTACCAAATTTGGTAATAAAATAATTTTAATTCATGTCCACTATATGTTAATACTGTTCACAGTTAACATTTTCACAAAATACCTTGAGTGTCTTGTCATGGCCTTTGACCTTGAGGCTGATACCAAGGATACAAAATCTGGGAATATGTCTCTGGACATATGTTGGCAGTTAAATCTGCCCCATTTTTAGTTAGATAGTTTGGCTTTGGTTTTATGGGGTTTAATTCCATATTTCAGCACATCATATAGGTTATGCATGGTGACCAGTATATTTAGTGGAGGAAGAACCTGTGAAGAACCACTGACCCACGGGAAGCTCTAGGCAAGCTTTCTCACATACCCATGTTAGACAAGAACTAGATTCAAACTCACATGGACAGAAATGAGATGTGTGAGTGATCTATAAGGCAAGTGCCAAGGCCTATATTTCATTTAAAGCCAATTAAATACTGCAAGAAATGTTTTAGTGAAAACCCCATGTCAATGCCGTCATTCATGCAAGCGAGGGAGTGACAATAAGATTTTCAAGATGGTAACTATGGTGCCATGTTGGAAGTCAGATGACCACCATTTTCATTCAGATCCAGGTATATATTTCTATAATATTATTTAAGACCTTCCGTTCAAGGAGAAGTAGGCATATAAAGATTTTCAAGATGGCCATTAAGGCAGCCATTTTGGAGGTTACACCAGTTTAATTTTAATACAGAAATAATGCTCTCTTACAGGAAAGAAGTGTTTCTCTTGGATGCTTTTATTAATGATAGTATTTTACAGAAAACCCCATGCTAATAAATCTTCCATTCAGATAGTCGTATAAAGATTTTCAGGATGGTTGCAAAGAGAACCATTCTGGAGGTTAGATCAGCATGATGTTAATATTTAGGAATAAAGCTAGGCATTAGAAAAAGAATTTTGTTGTGAAAACATCATTCTGATATGACACTCCATTCAGATGGGGTAGCGAAAACAAGATTCTCAAGATAGCAACTATGGTGTCATATCAGCACCATCTTCATTTATGACCAGCTAGACAGACAGCATAAGAAGTCTCTATTTTGATCTATCACTATTTTGATACTACCATCCATTTAGACGGAATAGTGATAAATATGATCTGATCATCATTTCAGAATGAGCAGCAGTTATAACAAGATTTTCATGATGGCCACCATGGTGGCTAAGATGATTCATTTAGAAGTTACTATGACACACCTCCATGTGATTCTGGTTGAGTAGTGATAAAGCAATAGAGCCAAAAATATTTTAAAAAGTTACTTCTGTGTAAAAACTGGGTCATGTTGACAAAATGTAGGTATGGTTGTTTTTTTCTCAACAAGATATGTACCTACATATCAGATTTCATGGGATGAAAAGGGGTCCAATATTGCAAAATTAAAATGAAAGAACAGCTGAAAAATATTAAAAGTCACATCAGTGTATAAATTAGGTCACAGTAACTTAGCTTTGTCTTGGCCAAGTTACTCTCCATGTGATACACACATGTATAAATTTCCATGAGTGTAGGTAAAATAGGGTTCAAGATATTGAAAATACAAAAGTCATTCAAGCATAAAAGTTAGTTCACAGTCACATAGTTTTGGTATGGTTGAATTAAATATGGTTGAATTACTTTCCTTGAGATGCATCCATTAATCAGTTTTCAGGTATGTAAGTAAAAATGTTTCAAAGTATTGAAAGTGTAACAAAAGAAAAACTGAAAATGCAAAACATGACAGTTGTTTCATACTTATCTAAATCTTGTTATGGTTGCATAATACTGACTGAGATACATCCAACATAAAATTTTATATGAGCACTGGTGAAACAGGATGCAAGATAGTGAAGATGTACTGATTAGATAGCTAACAATACAAAATGTCATTGAAGGTGAAATCTGGGTCACAGTGACCTAGTTTGGTATGAGTGGGGGTTAAATACTGTCTAGAAAAATGAAGGTATAATGAATGAACAGCTTAAAATCCAAAAATAACTCTAGCATGAAAATAAGGTCACAGTGACCTACAATTGGTATGGCCGAGTTACTCTAATAGAGATGCATCCATGAGTAGGTGAAATTTAGTCCAAGATACTGCAAATGTAACAAATGAATGAATGTACAAACACATAGAGTACATGTGAAATGCTCTATCCTCCCAACTTCATTAGCAAAGGGATAAGAATATAAAACCTGTCTTGCAAGACCACTGCCTTGAGAGACCATATTCTTAATGCACAGATTCACTAATGAGATTAAACCTGTCAATTTCTATGGGTCACCTGTAATTTGTACATTTTTTTTTTTATATTTTTGTCACTGTATGGACATACAACCATTTTGTAAGTTTTTTTCTTATAAAAATTCACATTTTTAAAAAAAAATTTACATTTTTTTTTTTTGTGTTAATCCCAGAGTCTGGATGTAATTTCTTTTTTCTAAATTGAGCGAGATCCAGAATCATTTCTACTTATGTGCAAACAATGTGGGGTTAACTCTAATATGCTTTGGAATGCGATGGAAGTCGGAAATGCCAAAATCGGGTTAAGTTGAAGTATTCTTCTTTAATGAAACAAATAAAAATATATTATATTGAAGAAAGTGTTTAGACAGTTTTGTTTCGTTCAAGATTCATATGATCCTTTTAACTGATTTCGGTATTCCCAACTTCTATTGCAATCCAGCCAAATGAAATGTAGGCCAACGGAACTTGAAATCATATCCATTTGCTTGTGTGGGAATTTGATTAGGAAAAAGACATGTTGGACTAAAACATTATAACTTTAATTTGTAGAAAAGCGCTAATATGGGATGCCAAGTGTGTGAGATATTCCTGAAAACTGACTTGTCATTCCGAAGTTAATCGACGTCGGAACACGCTACACAGCACTGTCATTGGGCAATAAGACCTTGACGCCTAAACAATAAATATCAGGTCAAGGTCTTACATTGTAGGATTAAGGGTTTTGGGGGGAAAGATATAAATATGTAATAAAGAGACCACGATAAATCCAAAGAAGTTAATATTATGCCTTGAAACTCGTTTTCAAAATATCTTGCACGTACTTTTTTTTTACTAGTAGCGACACTTTTGTTTTTGAGTTGCTCCACACCTGGATCATGAAGCACTTAAAGATGAGTTTGAGGATTATTGCATGTGTCTCATGAGTGCGTGCCTCTATTAACAGACAATCACAAGAAAAGGAGCTTTTGTAGCTACTGGTTGGATATTATCAGCCAGACAATTAGTACTGGTGGCATCCACTTGCCAAATCTGAAATTAGTTTTTCAGCAACTACTTGCCTTGCATCACAACAATGCAGACTGTGAGAGATCCTTTTCTGTGATGAAAAAAATACATACAGATTGTAGGAAGTCCTGAATGCAGACACACTAACATCATTTTTACAGTGTAAAATAAACACTGACACCTGCTACATAGACTTTAAAACCCCTGATTACATTTTGAAAAGTGCAAAGTGTGCATATGCTGCCTATAATAACGGGTGTGTGTGTTACAACACACTGAAAATCAAAAGAATAAAATGAAATAAACATTCAGAGATGTAAATAATTATGTAAATGTGTGTAAAATTAGTTCATCTATAGCATTTGTTGTTTTAAAACTGCTGATCTTATATAATGTATGAATAAATTTTTTGTGAAAGTGTTTTTTGGTCTCTGTAAGATTTTTATTGGTCTGGCGTACAGGTTTTCATCTCAGTTGAATGAGATACTACTGTTATGTCTCATCAGGTTTTTTTTTTTTTTTTTCAAGACTGGTTTTATTGTATCAACACTGTTTAAAGATAAAAGATTCATTTATTATGTGAAATAAAGTACTGGAAAACTATACATGTGTTATGTCATAAAAAGCAATACATATGCGACATAGAGATCTGGAGAGTTATACACATCATATGACATAGAAAGCTAGAGAACTATACGTGTGCTGTGTGACATAAAGAGCTAGAAGGCAGGAGAGCTGTGCATGTATTATGACACGGAAAGCTGGAGAGCAGTACATGTGTTATGTGATATAAAGAGCTGGAGAACAACACATGCATTATGTAATATAAAAGATTATTCATCATATGGTCTTTAAAGTTACACTTCAACATTATCTCATGAACAAATGTAATGGTTATTCTAGAAAGCATGAACATAGGTACTTCTTGACATCATTCTCAAACACTTAATGCTTTTGGAACTCCATTTGCACTTGTGTGATTAGAGTGTGACTGGAAGTATTTATAAGATGAATACTCGGAAATACACCTCTCCCTTGACAACTTGTGCACAATGGGGTCCAAAAACAAAAAGCATACTGTATGCGAGGGTGTGAAGATACTGAGGGACCTCCATAACAATATGAAATTATTCCATCCTCACAGGACATCAAGAAAACTGCTGGGGGTGGGGTGGAAACTTGTCAGTTTAATAGCTGAATACACATTTAAAAATCGCATCAGGAATAATTATCATTAAAGCACTTTTTCTAATGAAGTTGTTTGTTTTTCTGTAAAAATGACCTTATTTTCAAGATGTCCAACCTCTGAGAGATCATTAACATTATTTCAACTTGTTTCATTAACCTTCATTATGTGTGCAAAAATGGTGTGTATTTCATCACAGCTTTATATTGTTCTTGAGTAGTCTGGTTCCCTGCTCTGTATGCTCCTTGCTTTGTTCTCCACTATAATGGAATGCAATGCAAAGTGCATACTAAGCAGGGAACCAGACTACTGGGTAGTTACTGATTAAAATTCACAATCACACAAGATTCCTTTTATTTAAAAATATGAGACATTTAGTTCGTGAAACAGCCATCAACAATGAAAATCAATTTTTTTCTTGTTCTATTCTGAATTTAGTAAAATATTGATGCCATGATTTCATTGCAAGTAAGAGTCAAATTTCTTCTCATCCTTGAGGAAATCTCTGAGTGAGACTTCAGAACAACAAAGTCTGAAACTAGCTTGTCATTAATAAAACTTATCTGAAATAAAAAATATTTCATAAAGTACTCATTTTGCTTGGTTGTCCTGCTATCTTTGATCACACTTGTGAACAAATATGCTAATTTAAGGTAGTTTAATTATACTGCATTCACTAAAAAAATTGTAACTGTGCAATTGATTAGCTGAAATCAGTTGACCTGACATTTGACCAGGGCCGCTAGCTCTTACACAGGTAGGATTTGCGTAACTTTTAACTTTTCTTTTATTCCACCCCCTTTCTTTGATACAAAAGACGCAAGTAATGTTGTAATATAATACAAAAGGGGTCAGCTTTTAATTCAGTACAACAATACAACAAATACGCAAATCAGGTATCAAAATACTGTCGGCAATTAATCAGGTTCTCAGAGAAATGCTTGTGGACATAACTGTTACAGTAGATTTTGATTTACTGAGTTTATTTCATTACGACTTAAAATGATAGACAATATGGCATATTTGTGCTTTGAGAGAATTGTTCCAAAATTTCTAAAGATGCAAGATATATGAGTTATGCACGATATTTATTCATAGAAACTTTGCCATATCTGAATTTTTGTCAGAGTTTACTTGTGCTGAATAACAGTGCATCTGATGCATTTTTAAACGAGTGAATGGTAAAATGTCGTAAGACTATCATTTAAAACCCCATGTCAAAACAACCATCCATCCATTCAGAAGTAACAATAACAAGATAGTAAACATGGCCACCGAGGAGAAATGTGTCTATAAAAGTTGGTGGCCATCCTCTAAGGAGTTTACAAAAAGTAGCAATAACAAACTTGTGCTGACGGACCACGTTTTTTTACAATGCCTAAGAATCTTCTGTCTTTACTGAAAGACCACAAAACCGTGATATTTAAAAAATGTTCAATTACACATGCTAATAGACTCTCTTAAATGCGTAATTTGCATACGCTTTGCATTTGTTTAGATAAAAACAGCGCAATGCTGATCTGCATGTATTTCATGCATCTAATGAGCTAATTAGCAATGTTTCTCTTTCTCATCATATGAATTATGAATACCAATTTCTCCCCACTGAGCCATCAATCATTAATTCTTATCCTTAAAAAGAGTTGCAAAAAGCAGGGTATTGAGTGTCAATACTTTGCCAAACCTTGCGGAGGGTAGACATAAAGTCCTGGATTTCAACAGTCCCCTCGAGTCTGTTTCAATGACTGACTTTACTTGAATGTATGATGATAATGAATTGGACAACTAACAACTGGTAGTTCCAACTAAAACCACCCATAGGTACTTTTCAAAAAGGAGGCACATCTGAAATGTTATCAAATCATTGCAATATATGAATCCATAGATCATGTCGACAATCAGATTTCATATTTTTTTAATAGTCAATGCAGATGACAAATAATCCATTTATATGATGCTTCACTAGAACAATCTATTCTTCTTGCTAATTTCTGTCATTCTATTCTAGAATATGTGAATGTGGGATTCATGGTAATATTTCAAAAACTGCACCAAACAAATTAACCAAATGCATTTCATCACAGTTGGTCATTTTGCAAATCCTGCCATTGTTAATTTTATTAAATTTCTTCTATATTAACAAACTCCCCCCTTTATTAAATGGAGGCTGAAAATGCAATCAGCCGAGATTTTCTATTCTGTGTTCCAGATGTCTGTACTTACGGGAGCCCTTGTGATCCTACCAATGCTACTGAAGCCAGTCTGGGTTGCCACATCCCTTGTCTCCACCTTTTGGTTCTTCTTGGTCACAATCAGAACGTTATGGTCACTGTGTGACCTGTTCTCACCAGCCCGATGATGTAACTTGTCAATGGAAGCTGCAATAGTCAATTCTGGTATTAGATGTACAGTGATTTTCTTTTTAATATTTTAAGCCCCTTTAGCATGCTGCTCGTCCTCATAAGAAACCCCTATGTATGCTGCTATCCCTCATAATAAGTCCCTTAGCATACTGCTGTCCTTCATATATGGCCCTTTAGCATACTGCTGTTCCTCACATAAAGCCCCTTAGCATACTGCTGTTCCTCACATAAAGCCCCTTAGCTTACTGCTATTCCTCACATAAAGCCCTTTAGCATACTGCTGTTCCTCACATAAAGCCCTTTAGCATACTGCTGTTCCTCACACAAAGCCCCTTAGCGTACTGCTGTTCCTCACATAAAGCCCTTTTAGCATACTGCTGTTCCTCACATAAAGCCCTTTAGCATACTGCTGTTTCTCACATAAAGCCCCTTAGCATACTGCTGTTCCTCACATAAAGCCCCTTAGCATACTGCTGTTCCTCACATAAAGCCCCTTAGCTTACTGCTATTCCTCACATAAAGCCCTTTAGCATACTGCTGTTCCTCACATAAAGCCCTTTAGCATACTGCTGTTCCTCACA
>JAECUM010041656.1:0-25856 GCA_016617855.1 Megalonaias nervosa
CACTTTTTCGATAACGAAAACATCTTGTTCGGTTTTCTGTAATTCTTGCTCGTAGAAACTTCCGATTATAGGCTCATCTAATGAATCCTTCAACGAGTATGTTACAGGTATTGTTAGAAGTACTTTATCAACTACAAATACTTCTTCGCTCCAGTTTGGAGTAAATCCTTTTTCAAATACTTTCTTCGTCAGAGAAATCCGAACTCTATCACCTACTTTAAACTTGTGTCTGCGGTACATGTTTTCATTCGCTAATATCGGATTTTTAATAGCGTCATTGGGTGATAATGAAAGGGTTCGATGTTTTGTGTTATTATACTCGTCAACGATTTGAGAAAGGTCATCGATGTACCTGTTGGTGTTTTTAGCTGTCAAATGTTTGTGTATTTTTTCGTTGAGCGTGCGATTAAATCTTTCAACGATAACGCTTTTTCCTTCGTTTCCTGTAACGTATTTTTTAATATTATTTTGTTCTAAAAATTGCTCAAACTTTTTGTTGAAAAACTCTGCTCCATGATCAGTCCAGATTTTGTTTGGTTTTCTTTCAGTACTCGTTATTATTTGTTTTAGCGCATCAGTGATTGACGTTCCTGTTTTATCTGAAACTGGCACACTAAAAGCGTATTTGCTGAAAACATCTGTGACATTAAACAAATATTTCTTATTATCGTTAAACGAAGCTAGATTGGACACATCAACCAAATCTATTGCCCAAATGTCATCTACAGCATTAGCGACAACTTTACGTCTCGGAAACTTTTTTTTTTAGGTCTGTGTAGCTCAGACGCTAGCGTCTGTGCTGCGAGATCATCGTATAATTCTTTTCCAAGCCCGCCCGAGTTTGTATTTTGCTCCAATCATTCCCTGAACAAATCTTCTATCAAGACGTTCCCTCATGTTTGTCGGTTCCATATCATGAAGTTCGTCTAACATTACTTTATCGCAGTCTGCTTTCGAGTCATGATCGCGATAACAGATATCATGACGCATCGCTATTGCATCAACTTGATTATAAGGCTCTTGTCCTGGCAGTGGATTATCGTTCTCATCCAGTTGCTGATCTAGCGGATTATAAGGTCCAGTATACCTATGACCTGGCAAGGTCCAGCCTCCTTTTGGTTTTGGTAATTTACCAATAATTTTGTGAATGTCAATTCCGCTGCCAATGATCTCACGGCGATTGCATGATTTACAGTACGTGACGATTTTGTCATGTTCGATGCAAAGGTCTTTATCACAATCACAATTGCATTTCATTTTATTTTATTTTGTTTCATAAGATTAATCGTCAATCAAGATAACTCTATCTACACCAGATCCGGCTTGCTTTTTCAGAAACATGCTTTTCTTTCTACCACAAACGGCACAAATACTTTTCAACATGATTCTATTATTTTTTGTTGTTTCCGTCGTCTCGTCTTTATTTTCTGTTTTAGTTCTACATTTGAGACAGTATGTTGACATTATATACTTGTACGTTTAGATAAAATTACAAGCAAGGTCATCATTAGCGTGAGAGGGTTGCTCATCAAACTGTAAAATAAACTTTAAAAAATCAAGATCTCTACGAGACATCTGTCGGACAAACATTATACAATAATAACCACAAGCTGATGTTCCAATCGGCTGTAGTTGATTAGACGAATAATTAATTATATCGAATTTCTTAAAAATATACTTTTTTATGAGATCGCTCGGAGGAAGTCCAAACGAATCAAAATAATTGTTATCGTAGACAGCGACCCAGTGAGTGCCAGAGCCATCGTTAAAGTTTTCTATATTTACAACACACGAACCACCTGTTGGTACGTCGTCGAGTTCGTCTTTTGAAAATACTCCGCGAAATCCGGCAACATCATTCAATTTTTTGATGATATCAAAATTACTCAACGGCGTCTGGTACCTGGTAGAGTCATTCCACGTCCGATTCCTAATAGATTTGGAAGAAGACTTCCCGCTAATCCCGCCAGCAGTGGAGCGAAAGGAATAATTCCTCCTTGTTTTTTTGTTTGTTTTTTTGTTTTCTTTTTTTTCGTTGTTTTTGTTTTTCTCGGCGACTTTGTCGTTGGCATTTTATTTTATTATTGTTACATAAAATTGAGTGACTAACGATAGATTTGTTTGATTCCACGACCTTCGACTGCTTTTTTCGTTGCGCCAGACACTGCCCCTGACGCAGCCGCAAGTCCAAGTGTACCAAGTACTGGTAGTATTTTTGGTAGTAGTATAGAAAGTGCTGGTCCAAAAAATCCACCTTGTTTCGACATTGCAGTTACCTGGGAAACAGATAGTTTCAGTACAAACGGTTTTCCTTTGTCGAGTTTATCGATTTGGTGTTTCGTAAGCATTACTTTAACCGCTGTTTTATTCGAAGTCTCCGGAGATATCATTAAAGAAACAGAACTGCGTTTAGCAACAGCTGCTGATAATTTTTCAACTTGCCCAGATGTCAGGTATATTTCTCTGGTTGTATACTTGGTTTTCATTATTTTATATTATTAGATTAAACCTGTACCATCATTCTTCCTTTGGGCGCGTCAATAGTCAAGAATCTATCACTGACAACTAGCGCATATGCATTATACACTTCGGCCGGCGCTGCGCCAAGTGTCCATGTGACTTCAATATCAGCAGTTGATCCAATAGTTCGTTCGGAATGTTTTGATATATCAAAATAAAAGATGGGATAGAGTGATCGAAACTCTTCTACTGATATTTGAGATCCACTGTCCGCGTCCTGATATTTTTGCATAGCCTCCATAAGATACATGTACGGTCGAGATATGTTTCTGGTGGCGTCTACAGCAAAATTACATTCGATTGCACGTTCGGGATATTGTTTAGAATTAACTCTAACAAATATTTGTCTCACATCTGGGTTATCAAATACGGAATTATTCATTTCCTGATCATTACGACGTGCCTGTCGTTGAAATACGACAAACAAATGTCGAGGTATTTGTTCGCTGGGCGTGGTTGTAACGCGCCAAGTGTAATTGGTTGCGTTAGGAATGGCTGTTTGATAAATCCTGTTTTGTTGGAAGTGTATCTTTTTTGTCCAATTGGTCAGTAACGTTTCGAGCTCCATTGTTTTAGCTACAGATGGGACAACTCGAGGCATCCATAACGCTAATTTAGTAATAGTAAATTGTCCTTCAGCAACCCCATCAGCGTGCATTATGCAATCGTTTTGATCAGCTCGATCTAAAATTAGCGTGTGTTTTATTCCTCGAAAAACTTTGCTGTGTTCGCGGCAAAATCCAAAGATCGTACTTAGCGGAAGCATCATCGTGATTTGGTTAGATTCTGCGGCAAGTGCTTTTCGTTTAGCAAATCCTTCGTTATATTGTTGTCGTCGTATTCTTGTAACCGCCAATCTTATGGCGTCTCCAATATCACCAGCCGCATTATTAGCGGGATTAGCAATGAGATTATTGTTATCAGCAGCGGGAACACCTGCTTCAGTACGAAACTCGCTCGAAACAGCTGTCCCAAATGAAGTATCTTTGAACCACATCATGTTTGTGGCCACTGATCTGGAATAGTCATCGCTAAACGAAACGATGTTTAGTATCGTACTCGCAATAGGCAAATGCATCGAAATATCTTCTACGGTTTGATTGGCCAGTTGGTATCGTGCACTTTTAAACAAGCTCCAACCGTTATTGACGAGAGCAATTTCTGTACCAGCTGCAATATCACCACCTATCGCAGTTAATATTTGACCACGCACTTCTAGCATTGCCTTATGCGGAAGTAGAAACATATCCTCGTCACGCGTATTAAAAGTCCTAACACCAGCTTTATTTGGTTCGTTCGAGTTCTCATCGAGATATTCGACGTATTCGAACTCTGTTACAGCATCATCAGTATCATATTCCTCAGCAAGATCGAGGTAATTTTTAGCCGACATTATTTTATAATCGCTACACAAAATTAAAAGGCAGCAGGCAACACCTTCGGTGTCGTCGACGTTGTTTTCTTTACGAGCTTACGTACTATTTCTTCACCACGCGGTGATAATAATTTTTTTGTTGTATCTATCATAGCCTGTTTTGTTTCCTTTGTTGGCGCAATATCTGATATTACTCGTTTTATATCAGGCACCGTAGGCCCTTTGATCTTTTCAGCAATCTTTTGTCCTACTGCTGTTCCTGCCGAACTAGCTGCTCCTGTCGCGAAAGCTTTACCCGCATCTAATGCAATTGGTGCTACTTTACTAGCAATTCCTGGTATATTCTCTGCAATTGTTGTAAAAATGTTTCCAAAAAACCCACCTACTATTTTTCTTCTATAATTTTTTCTTAGTCTCATTTTATAAAAGTATGACTCACAAAATTAATGTCTATGTTGCGTGCAAGTGTAAATAATACGTGACAATTTCATTGTTGAGATCTAGCTGTCTTCCCGATTGGTCTGTGAGTTGCATCGTTATGCTCGTTATTTGATTTTCAACATTAATGGGATAATAGATCACCTGCCGCGGATTAATTTGCATGATCGATCCTGGAGGAACGTCTGGGGAGAAACTAAATATCGTTTGGCCCTTGCTACCTTTTGATGTGTGAGATCCAGATGCAATAGAGCAATTGACAAGTATCGTGTTCACATCTGTAATATTTACTGGAAATTCGCTGTCGTACGTGACAGATTGATCAAGAGCAATATAAATGTTATTACCAAATCCTAATAGTGGCGCAATACTATTTGGTGATCTAAAGTCAATCAACACATTTCCTTTTAATAACATCTTTGCTCGTAATGTGTTATAATTCGCTGCTAACTCAAAACGAATATCCTCTAAACCAGCTTTTGTTATCAGCTCCTTTATCTCCTTGCTTAGATCTTCAATATTATATGCGCCTTGTGGAATTTTAATAGTTGTTAATAATGACAAATTAGGATCATCATCATCATCATATAATTTCTTTTCACCTCGAATCTTTCTAATCAAAATCAAATTCTTATCTGTTAATATATCTGCGAGTTCTTTATCTGTTGGTGGTTTAACTGTTTCTGCTGGCGGTTTAACTTTATCTGCTGCTGGCTTTTTAATCAACTTCCCTATACGAAACTCATCATTGATACCAGTTTTCACGTTTGCCATAGCATTCCAACACGTGCAAGAAATCATTCCGATTTCATACTGCTTTGCAGGATCTAATTCTATGGGCGGATTATAATTTACTGAAAAGTTTGTGCTGTTTCCTGTCGTTTGACTCGAGTCAAACAATAATGTAGTTGACATTATATCATACTGTTAGATAAGATCGTTGTGTAAGATTTCGTACTCGGACGATGTCAATAATCCGCTCGATCTAAGATGATCTAATATATCCACAATTTCGTTATCAATCTCTGCGCTTTCATTACCCGCTTCCTTTGAGGATATCAACAACATCAGTCTATCGACTATTTTTGCGTTTGATGTAAATATCTTAACACCAAATCCAGCTTTTTCTTCCGGTAATTTTTTATCTCGATCATGTTCGTAATCGTCAAATAATCTTTTAAAATCCCAAACATAATCTTTTTGTCTATTTCGGTATTGATTTGCTGTTTTATAAAAAATTGCAGCAATAATTCCTTCTCTTATCCGATCAATTGATACCATAAAATCCTCTTCATCTTTTTGATCTTTAATTTCTTTATCAGCACGTGAACCATTTTCTATAATTTCTCTTAATTTTTTCATCAAATTATCATAGTCTTCTTTTGTCCAACTTCGAATATTATCGATATTAGTGATATCATGTTTTTCAATAAAATTGTTATACTCAGAATCATCTATTTTTACCCTAGCTTGCTTTCTGTAAAATATGATAGTATCCTTAAGAGGCATTATTTTTATCATACTTTCTTGTAACGTTTTTTGTTTCTCAGCTAATTCCTCAGTTTGTTCTGACACTTTTTCTAATAACCTCCTTAACTCGTCGGGATTAACAGCCTTTGTTGTTATAGCTTGCTGAAGTGCAAGAGGGTTGTTTATTAATCTATCAAATTCAACCTGTCGTGCAATAGGATCAACAATGTTTCTTACAAGTTCTTCTGCAATTTTTTTATTTTCTTCTTTCGATCTTTCTCCAAGCAAACCTAACAAACCTTTTTCTTTTATTTTTGCTAGTTCTTCCGGAGATAATGTTGATATTTCTGGTTGCTTGCCAAGTACTGCTTCAGTAATAGGTTTGAAAAGTTTAGTAGTTTCTTCTTCTGCTCGAACTTGCCCACGTCGAGCTTCCTGCACTTTTTCCTTAAAAGCCGCTCGTGTTTCAAGAAACTTCTTTAGTAATTCGATTCTTTGTTGACGGTCGTCCATTATTTTTATAAACAATATAAAATTACCTATAAAAACGTGTTAATACAACAACGAAACATTTTAGCCGGATCACGTGCTAGCTTATCAAATAAAAAGAAATTGTATCTGTCTTTGGTTGCTTGATGATATAATTCGATAAATCTATCTTTCGTTACATCACCACATTGCTCGTTTGCAATATTTCTTACATCAACATTATCAAGTCCGGGAAATAATATGAAACAACCAGTATTTCGCCTGATAAATCTATCGACGTTATAAAAGCCTTGGGCCAGATAGACAGAATTACATCTTTTATTACGCGATAGTGAAAAATAAGATCTAATTTTGTTCATTTCTTCGTTGTTTAGCGGAATATCATCAAACACAATTATTTTATGTTCGGACGAATCGAGTTGATTAACCGGAACGAGTTCTTCTGGTTGTCTTATTAGGAATATGTCATCACCAACGCCAAGTTCATCACGAAGTTTATCATTGTACTCACTTAGTAACTCATACTTATCCTGCTGTGGATTAATTGTGTAAATATACACCTTATCATAGTTAAAGTTATTGTTGAGTAATAGGTTTAATAACAGATTCGTTTTACCCGATCCTGTGCGACCAATAATAAGATAATGACAATCTGGAAGGTCATTATTATGTCTATGCCTGATTAATCGCTCGGTATCAAAATTTAATATATTCGTCATTTTTATGTGGACAATAATATAATGAGCTACTATACAAAATTTGGGACATTAATAGTAGAGCCATCGACTAAGGGTCAGCAAGGTGACTTATCCAAATATGTAACCATTGATCAGCTAAGAAATGAAATCAATAATTTGCTCAACATCGCTAGTGTAGATCAAAATGAAGTAGTTGTTTTCCAGGATAGACAAGGACGTCTAAAGACGAGTAATATACAAATGTCGGATGTGCTTATACGAATTCCGTCTGCTGTTGTTAATAATATCGTTACTTTTACTGATCACGGTAAAATACAAGATTCTGGTACGTCGGTCAACGATTATATCAAGAAAGCTGGTGACGATTTCACGGGTGACATTTCCATGAACCTAAATAAAATTATATACCTTGGAAATCCAACTGCAGATAATGATGCGGCAACAAAGAAATACGTCGATGATCAAGAATCAAAGTACGTGTCAGTGCGTGGCGGTGTAATGCATGCATTTCTCAACATGAACAATAATGGCATCAATAATCTTAGAACACCAGAATCTGATTTTGATGCTGCAACAAAGAAATATGTTGATGATAAAGAAATTCCAATCAATAATGAAATGACCTCACTCAAAACTGATTTTAATAATCACGTGAGTACATTTTTAAATTTTCGTAGAAACATAAACAGAACCAATAACGAATTTTTTGGGAGTCCATCAAATGTTGATATTAAACTCGTTGATATTAACACAAAACTCAACGATATTACCAGTGGGATTCCTAGTATTGTTGAAAAAACTAGTATGATTAAAATTCCTCACAATCAGATTAAAAATATAGTATACACAGTAGCATCAGGACAAGCGAGGTGGACACTGCAAAATCAATCTATCAAACACACTGCAGAGGTTACTGGTGTGTATAGGCTATCTGTTTTTAGCCCTGAGAAGTTTACTATATTTACCAAGTATCTATGGCGTCATTCAACTGATGCTTTGTCTGGAACTGTATCTATAGTATTAGACAAAGATACTGAAGAGGAATTTATCCTTGAACCATCTAATAAAAATTTAACCACTACGTTATACTGGTGGTGTCTCGAATTTGTAGCTGAAACACCGCAATTAATTATTTGAGGATTATTGTAAAGAAATATTGTATAATGAAAAAAAGTATAGTTGATTTCAATCATATTTCAAAAGATATTCCAAAACAAGATGTGGACGCGCTAATACAATACTATAAATATTATCACAAAAAACTTTGGTGCGTTAAAAAATGCTACAAATATTATAACAAGATCCTTCGAGTAATATCATATCTGCCATTGTTAATGACTAGTTCTGGCATAATTTCAAGTGGTATATCATTAAACCCGTTTTTGTTAATCATATCCGGTGTTGGTGTTTCTCTTACAGCAGCTTGTAAAAAAGTTGAACCTAAAATTTCGATAAAAAAGCACGGCTGCTTAACATCGATTATAACTTACAAGAAACTGCTTGATCAAATAAGATCTTACCTAAGAGGAGTAAAATATAGTATGGATGATTTAATACGTGAATTTCATATTATTGACAACATGTTAACAGATATTATACCCATGAGGATCAGCAAATATGAGAAATATTATCAAAAGAAGTATGATATAACATAAAATTTTATCTAAAATTAGTAAATAATATCACTTACCTGATTTCTCCAAAGTGCTTCAAAAGAAAATTTTACCTGCCTTCTGATGAGACTCATTTAATCTCAAAATATATTTGCGCCAGAATCAGCCTTTTGGTTTTTTTTGATATTGTTTTGGGGTGGGATTTTAGGGTCTCTGATGGAGTGATTTATATTTGTTCTGAGAGTTGGGAGGGGGTGAAAATGACCTTTTCGCTAGAATCAGCCTTCATTCTGATGAAAAAGACTCATTTAATCTCAAAATATATCAGTCTTTCATTCCGACGAAAAAAAGACTCATTTAATCTCAAAATATATTTGCGCCAGAATCAGCCTTTTGGTTTTTTTTGATATTGTTTTGGGGTGGGATTTTAGGGTCTCTGATGGAGTAATTTATATTTGTTCTGAGAGTTGGGAGGGGGTGAAAGAGGACTTTGCGCCAGAATCAGCCTTTTCCCTTACTACTGCCAACACCGCTGATGCCGACGTAGCCCCGGTGGTCACCGCCGCTAATCCAGAATTTAACTTAAGATTTGTGGCACGACGATCTGAAGTTGATGTTCGAGGTAGATTCAGCTGTGTGATACCATTGTCGCATATCTTTTGGATTCCACAGACATATTAGAAATGTTAATCTAGGAGCCAAACATACAGTTTAGTTAATTCGAAAATCCACTGAAAACGATGCGATTTGGCGAGGTAATACTGCATCTGCAGGTAAAGTAATACTAACAAAACTTGCGTTGCGGATGCCAGCAGTGACTCCATCTCTCACTGAAGAAGCTCGAGTGTTATCGTTCACGGATAACTTCGGCAAGTCAACGTTGTCGTGGCTGACAATTACCGCAGACTAAGTTACAAGCACTGCAAATTCATTTGCGTGGCAGATAGCGTCTCAGCAGGGAAATCCAGCACCACGACATATATTCATTGCGTTTCAAGGTAACACAGGATTAGAAATCAAGAAAGAAACCCGATGGTGTTTCATAGATTGTATGTGTCTACGATTTTGCGGAGGATAAATGGACCTCAGGAACCATCCAAAGACATAATACTGAATTTTAAACAAACCAACGTAGCACGGGCATATCATAGTTTGATGAGATTTATGGGGCGTGATCAGAATGTAGGTTTTGTTTTGCAGATATCTCAGCGTGATTTCTCAGTGCTGTATCCAATCTTTTATTTCTCACTGGAACATCTGGATTTGTTCAGAAAATCTGTCGTTGATACTCATGTGAGAGCTACTGTTAATGATATACCGGCCGGTCCTGGTGGTTACAGAGCAATCGCTGTTATACTGTCAGACAAAGCAATGCTGCTTGAAGATGTTGGCGGACGAATGAGAGTGATTGATGCTCCCGTTGAAAACATGTAAATGTTTTCCCAACATATAAGTGTTTTCCAAACATGTAATTGGATCTCAAGCGATCTGTAATTAGATCATTCATGAGGTTATGATATCACATCATCACGTCAATGTTACTCGAACACCTAGTCAGATTAAAATACTGCAATCCGCATCGAAGAAGAATTATGGGGCAAAAATATCTCTGAAATCTGAGGTGTGGCGTTGCAGGGCCCAAATAAATTATCGTTGAGTGAACGTCAGCTCAAACACTACAATGACGCCAAGAAAACAAAATCTGGTGTGAAGCTTGACCTTTCTGCAAATGCGATCAGCGATATATCAAAGACCGCTTCTAACGGCGATACCAACGCTAGTTGCATCAGCGGCTCTAGCTTTTGAAAAAGCAGCTGAACTTGGTGCCGTTGGAACAGCTGTCGATATGGCACTGAGAAAACCAACACTACACGGCATAAACACCTCAAAAAAGGGACGGGGTCTAAGATTACCAGGAACGCGGTATGGTCAAGGTCTGAGACTGACGGGGACGTTTCGCTAAAACTCCCTATGTCTAATTTTAATTTCCTTGATGCTGCTCGGCGATTTTACATAAAAATCTTCAGAGGCGTTTTCATGCGTGATCAATTCCTGATTAAACCAAATCGTGTTGAAACCGGTATCATTAATCTCGATGGACTTTCTGGCCCAGGTACTCATTGGGTTGCATACGCGGATGACCCGCGTAGCGTTGTTCATTTCAAATCGTATAGATTGGCGCCACTAAAAGAAGTTTACGGTATAGTGGCTTAGCCGGTGTCATACCTATCTGGTATTCAACATTACTAACACAGACAATAACGGATCCACCAATATGGTATCCAGAACACCGTGTCAAGGTCATCAGTACCGCCGCATAAAATGGTGCACGAATACACATGTGGTCGGCCTATGTGAAGTTGATATGTCGGCCTATGTAACGCGAGATGAACTTGCTGATCTTATTCTCCTCACCGGGGTTGATCCAGATGAGGTTGTTATTTTTCAGGATCAGCAAGGGCGGTTAAAGATGAACAATATTAAGTGGGCCGATTTTATCCTGCGAGTTTTAGGTGCAACCAACGATAACATCGTGGTATTTACTGGCGATGAAAAAATTAAAAACTCGAATATATCTATTGCAGAGTTTCATAGATGTGTTCCTATATCTGGTGGTTCAATGACTGGTTCATTCGTCATGACTGGAAGTAGAATTGCTGTTTTGGGAGAACCGACATTAGCCGATTATTCTGTAACGAGGAAGTACGTGGACGTCAGCAACACCACGATAAGAACCTAGTTAACAACAACGAGTGATAGATTAACCATATTACGGTCAGAATATGATGGTAATGTAACCGCGTTTGCAAACCATCTCAGAAACTATCAGAGTCCTTTTCAGGTCGCCAATGATTTATTTGGAAGACAAATACCCGCCAGCAGTAAGCTCGCTGACCTTCGCACACAGTTCAATGATATAGTCGGAGTTAAAACCTCAATCGAAACGATTAACAGAACGCTCGCAGAAATATCAGCATCGGTTAAAGTATTTGAGTAAAAGATAAACGAGCTTAAAACATAATCAAATAATATATTGAATAGAGTTAATAATATTGATCAAGGACTCGGTAGCGTATCAGCTATAGCTAATGGCATTAAATGCCAGGTAGACACTACGAGATTTGACGATAAGATTAAGGAGATAAACGTCAAGATGATTCATCTGGATTCTTGAATAAATGAATTACGGAAAGATGTAATTAGTAAGAGTATTTTTAAAATTGATGAATATGAAATTACTAAATTAGAAAATGGTGTTGCTGAGTATAAAAGTAACAAAAGGAAATAATAGAGGAGTATTTTAGAATATCAGTGTCATACATTGGTTAAAAAAAATTGAACAGTTTTAGAGCATTTTATAACAGACTAGGTTTACATGGCATTGGAGTACAATTCAAGCTAGAGGATTATGAGTCAAGTATAGAATCTCCATAAAACACTTTTATTTTTAAAATTGGTAAGCGGGAGTTTATTCAAATAACATATTCAATACTCGAATTATATAAAGAGTTTGAGAAACTTATTATTACTGTTTTAACAGAGAAAATTTTATAATCGAGCCACATTAGGTCACACACAATCTTTTAAAGAGGTTAATGATTTATAATGGTATATATTTACGGAAGATGTACGAGCAAAGGTCCCAGTGACATTGATTTATCCATATAAGATGAACTTGCCTATGTAATGCGTCTCGCCGATTTTGACCAAAATGAAGTTGTTGTATTTCAGGATCAGCAAGGACGGTCAAAGACGATCAATATCTCATTGACAGATATTATTCTGCTAATTCCAGGCGCGACCGAAGATAACTCCGACGAATCAATTCGAACAGTCATGGGACAGATTACTGGACGTATTAGAAGAACTGGAGATATAATGTATGGCGATCTCAACATGAGGCAAAATACAATTGCCAATGTGCGAGAACCAAAATCAGACGAAGACGTGGCAATAAAAAAATACGTGGACAACAACTTAACAATCAGAACTGAGATCAATAAATGTGTTGCTAAAGCCGGTGATGCAATGACTGGCCATCTCAACATGAGCGGATTTGAGAGAACCAGAATCAAACGATGACGCTACAACGAAGAAATACGTGGACAACAGCAACATCCCGATGATGACCTCGTTAATGACAATTAATGATGGACTGACCAAGTTCATATATGAATATATTAATCATGTAACCGCGTTTACGAGTTTTCGTAGAAACAAAAATAGAACCGTAGATAATTTCTTTAGAAATCCAGCAATCGTCGACATTAAGCTCGCTGACATTGCTGAAATAAATCAAAGCGATTCAAGATAGCGTAATTTCACATTACTCCGATCATCAACGCGGTATATACAGTAGCGTCTGGATCGGCAACATGATCACTGCAAAACAATTCCATCAAACATACCGCTGAGGTTACGGGGTATATGGGCTCTCGGTATTCAGCGCCGCTAAATTCAGGATATTTACAACATATCTATGACGTCTTTCCATTGTCCGATGTTCTGTAACCGTCTCAATCGTGTTGAATCAAAATACTGAGGAAACATTCACATTGGATCCAGAGGGCAAAATATTAACCGCAAGGACTTAGTGGTGGTGTCTGGAATTCGTCGAGGAAACACCTCAATTGTTTACTTAGTATAACATATAATGAATACTTTACAATCCTCTCGGTATAATCAAGCAAGCGCGCGGAAGGCATCACTGTAAGAAATCATTCACGAGCACATGATAAAACAAAAAAGAATATCGCAGACGAATAATCGACATCGACAATGTTCTATACGCGGTTTCCTCGCTGGTTGCTGGAACAACGACGTTAATGGGCACATTATACCGCCTGTTTTTGGAATCTGTGACTCTTTGTTGTTTCGTTGCATTGCTGGTATACTCAATATTATCGCAAAAAACAATATATGCGTGTACCAGTACAAAACTGCACGAGCACACAGAAATAACTTACGAAGATACATATACATGTATACATTTATCATCGATACTGTCAAGCGGGGTTAAACGACGGTATAATACGAGACAATGAATTAGATGCAATTAGGGGATATTTGTTATCGATATCACAAGAACGCAAACATACGTTGCCAACGCATTTAGAATGCGCCGTATAGATAATAATGACCTTAGAATACCCACACGACTGGAACAGATCATCGCTAACACAACTCCGCCAACGCCCTCAATTATATCAGCGACATCAGCACAGCCAGAATTCGATATCGATTTTCCAAGTCCTATAAAACCTTCTAATGGTCGGTCACTTGAAATCGCACTGGCACAATTACAACTTTTTATTGTTGTCCAAATATTAGAGAAAAATCATTTGGTGGATTAGACGCTCGCAACTCACTGGTATTTGCACATAAAACTGCCGCTGCTGCTACTGGCGGGCAAGTCTCAATCTAAAAAGCTGATTGTTTTCAGCAGGATCATATCAAACCGACCAAATCAATGATGAACTTCATTGCAGAATTAAATAAATAACAGGAAAAGAATCAAAGATCGCTATCAAGGTACACAAGCCAACGTTGAGTGCTGCCGTAGAAATATGAGCGGGGAGTTCCACGGAATCCAATTACGCCGTTGACATAAATAAATCAACAATCAACACCATGTTGGGGTGGCCTCTGTCAGCGCCGATTTATACTGGACCACCACAACCAACGCGTTCTGATTATTCAAATGGAGGACTTTTATGCAAAAAAATTTAGAGTGCCCATAAACTCTTCTCTAGATTGTTACATGTTAATAGTAGCACATCAATTTCTCTTCTACTTGAAGCAATCACCAGAGGGATTATGCAAGAACATGAAAAGTTACAGCGTAATCTACGAGCGCTATTTGAGCAGTATGTAACTGAATATCTGAATGATGATCTTAACAACAAAAAAAAACTATTGATGCAATAATGTATCTGAATAATCGGTTTGACAATGCTTTATCTTTAAAACGGGAAATTATCAGAGTAGTCAATAATAAACCCGATCAAAAAAATTATATCTTGACTATTTTAAGATCATCGAGGAGCAATTACGTACGTTCAAACTACCCGGCGTAGACACCGATAAAATGGAGAAATATCGCGATGACATGATTGACGAATATATTCCAAAGATGTACGCCGCATGTGGGAAGTTACAACCCCCTCCAGATATTCTCAGACATAGTAATGATCCAACAGGTGATGGTGGTCGTGTATCGCCAGGTACTGTCAATATCACCTAGAAGATTTCAGTAAATATGGTCTGTGATGCAGTCGAACGTATCTATTCCATGTCTCGGCAAGCATTACAAGGGCAGGCCCAGCAGGGATATGTTCTGTACAGCTTTGCTCAGGATGTCAGATCGGGTGATTTGATTGTGTCGGTGCCAACTAATCCTGTTTATTTACGATGTCATAATCCATCACTGTCACGAATACGTTTTCGTCTATCGACCAAGACGGTAATTTATTGGACACACGTGGTAAAGAAAGAATTGGCTGTTAGTTTGTATGTGCGTGACAGGCCATGAAGGCACGCTACGATGAAAGAAAAATAACAACAAAAATAACAAAACAAAAACATATTTTGTGTCGTTAAACTTTTTTGTCGTTAATTTTTTTGTTGCTGCTGTTTGGGCTATTCATCCTGGCGGATTCTGCAAGAATGTTATTAGATTCCAATACAAGTTTTGTTTTAGCTGTCTCGCACGTGCACTTACAACCACTCGAGTTTTATGTTGTCGAGACAACTCTGATCGTATTTTCTCAATGGCGTTTACCAGTGGAACAAATTTAGGTATATCATGTTGTTCGTGTAAATCCGACAACGACAATTCCATTTCGCGTTTGAGTAATTTGATAACCGCGAGTGTATATATGCCCTCTTCACGTCGCTGCTGTATTATCTCAGAATCATCGTTGATTTATTCAACATCGAGTTGAACCGCGAGACTATCTTGTTGCAATTGTTCGATCGTAGAGATCAATTCGTTAATACATTCCTGGTTCATTATACAACAAATGTATTTCTTTACTAAAAGATTTTATTATTCGATAACGTGTTGTGTAAACTTATCGTGATGAATCCATGCGGGTTTTTCTGAGCATGTGCGAAGAAGGTTTTAAACTTAGTTCTGCCCATTTCGCCGGGACACCATGTCTGATGAATATTTCCTAGCTCATGTGTATCAAGCCCGTTAAAAATAACCAAATAATTGCTATTATCTCGAATTACTTTCGGAATCTGAGTATACCGCTGAGTGACGTAAATGACATCCGTGTTTTTATGTCCTCCCCGTGAAAATATTCTGGCTGGAGTTGCTTGTTTGTCAAAGATGACATTATCATAAACCATGTTGATATCGTGATTAAGATCCTCGATGGACGGCGCTTCATCGACGTCTGTGATAAATTCAATAGCATCGTCTTCAGCAGGTAACACTGGATGAAGCTTGACCGGTGCTTGCTCACGTGTCGCTGGAAAGTCAATCACGTTCATATTGTACAAATATAATATTATTTATAATCATGAGTTTATATTGTATTCGATGCAAAACAGACACTGTTACAAAATTTCTCAGAGCAATCACATTGATAAATAACACGCCGGCACTTAAAGGTAAATGTGTAAACTGCGGCACACAAAAATAAAGTTTGTGAGTACTCCTGTTGCAACAGTGGGCGGTGATATTGCTAAGGCACTTGGGAAAACACCTGGAAAGACATGGGCTAAGTATCCTGGGAGAAAACAGCTAGGGTATAAGTATTGTGGTCCTCGAATTCGCCTTGATATTAGACTTGAGGAAAAATTTCAACCAAAACTAGGTTAATTTCCAGTAAATGCATTTGATCAAACGTGCTATGTTCATGATGTAGCACATAAAATTCCAGATCTACAAAAACGACACTCTGATTCACAAGCTGAATTCGATAAAGAATAAAACCATACGAGAATCACTTGCGAATTGGTTGATAAGATCTGCAATGAAAGGTACAATAGTGTTGCTAGCTGGCAATTAAACGCCAACAATTACATAATGGAGTTGATGTATTATATGCCAGAGGACATTGGAAAGGTACAGCAGAAATTAAAAAACTCGCAGATGCAGCAAGTGTCACACGAGCTATATCTGCAGATTGGTTGTCACGACAGGCGATATGGCAAATTTATCTTGAAAGGTCCCCAAACGAATCAACATCAACCGTTCGATATCAAAACACCCAACGAAGTTCATCAAGTAGATATCTTGTTTTACCACATGACGTACATAAACGGCGCATATACAAATATGCGTTGACCGTCGTGGATGGTGTAAGTAGATACAAAGAGGCTGAGGTAGCAGCAGCGTTTGAACGAATTTATTCGCGAGGATCCGGGCCGCAAGGCGACCTGCGATGGCCAGAATTTATACAGGTTGATCCTGGCAAAGAATTTCTCGGTGCTGTAACGACGCTGATGCAACAACATAACGTTTAATTCAGACGTAGACACACCGCGATAGATCTCGATTAGGCAATCGTTGAACGATTTAATCAATCTCTTGCACAGTGACTATTTGGACATCAATATGTAGCACTTTCAGGACAGATCTCATTAATGGGTTGCGAGACTACCTCATGTAGTGGCTGAGTTAAACAAAAAGGTCACAAGTGGAATTAACATGAAAACTGTCAATGAAATTGCAAAAAAGCACACACCAAGAGGAAAATTGCCAGGTCAGCTACAACAACTCGTTTTGGGAAGTAAAATAACAGTGAGGTATTTATATGAACCTAGTGAACTTAAGGGTGGTGCAGCAAGAGCAACTGATTTCGTGTGGAGTGTAACAACGCATAAGATTTTCAGCGTGGTAAGATCCACTGTGCAGCCATCAATCTACAGACTAGATTCAACAGCACCTCAACGCTGATTTGTCCGTGAACAATTACAGATAATTCCTGAAAACACCCAGTTACCACTAGATTAGATATGCGCCAACAAAATACGCTAACAAGAGTCATACGCTCTGAGGAACGAAGCTCCTCTACCTCTGTTACATTCAAAACACGTCAGTGTGACATTTTCGCGTGTGTGGCCGAGACTACTATCAATTCTGTCCATGGTAAATTGTCGTACGTCATTAAGAAAATATTGCCACAACATTATTGTTTTACAGCAGGCGCAGTGACTATATTGTCGTTGTTTCAGTTTCATGGCAAGTTCCACATGCAGATCAAACTGGCGCTGTTTTTTGTCATCTCGCGCATAACCAGTTAATTTTTTCTTCACTGCGTTAATAATTCCTGGTGACGCTGTTGTTTGTGACGGCGGTAGCGCAGCCACTGCTGCTGTTGGCAACTCTAACACGTAAACAACCCTGTGTAACTGAGATATTTTTGCTACTCTAGACACAGCCAGATAAACTAAATTTGGCCATTCGATACTATCATAGACAATCCAGATATTGGTATCTGATATTATTCATCCCTGAGACGAATGAAGTGTGATTGCATATCCCAGAGTACAGCAAGATGGGTTTAACGAAAACGCTTTTTGTACATCCTCTACTGGAACCTCGATGATATCATTAAGAACGAGTTTTTGTTTCATGCCCGTTCCTGGAATGTCAATGAGTATATTTTGCAGGCGTGTATCTGCAGGGCGGTAACACAACGGGACTAGCTGAGTTGGAAATTTTTGTTTATGAAGCTCAAATAATTTACGCTGTATATAATTTCATTGAATTTTCTTAGATACAACTAATAGATCATTAGGGCGCAATAAGTTCCAGAAATATTGGTGTCTCTGGAATTACTTCAAGCATGAATTCACATTGAATTTTATCTGGTTGTAGGCTGATTAGCTATTTCAACCGTCTTAATGTTTCATCATGTGATCGGTGGTCGCACAGCATTTCTTTGTAGTAACTAACGTACTTTTTCAGCCAGTCATGCGGGATTATCCAGTAAATGACGAAGGTTGCCGCCACACGTGATAATTTCCGTAGATATTGTTGATAACCAATCAAGAAACATTTCTAAAACATCTCTGGACACTGTGCATATTTCGTCCCAAATAATTATGCTCGGGATATATTTCTCCTCCGTTCGTTCTGATGTCCATGCATAATTACGTCATCTAAAAAAACTATGATACGTGCATGCGCTGAGACCATGCGATCTCATCTCTTTGGCAAGCCGATGAATTGGCTTCAATAAAATCGTATCTGAATTTCTGAATAATTCTATCGCAAGTATTGTTTTACCGGAACCGCCTGGATCATTCAGATCAACCGTGCTGTGTCTCGTTATTGGATCATTTGCTGACGGTGAAAATGATGATTCTGATAAATTGTCATTAAGGTAATAAATATCTGGTGTTTTAACGTCAGCTGATTCAGAATATTTACGTATTTGTTCGTGTTTTATTTGCCACGAACCCCGCTTGACACCGCTGGTGGCTTCTTTTATAAATGGCTCACGAAGATCCATTTTGCAACAACTAATATAGAAACAATCAGTGGCGATTATAACGGCGTCATTGGGAAATCTGTTGATCATTGATAATAGATTTATTGACGAGTATGGCAACATAGATGATCTCTAATAAGTAAATTGGGGAGAATTGCCGTCGAAGTAGCTAATGATAGTTCCAATAATTGTTTCATTTCGTGTTTTTGTATTTCTCAGTGACACTAATATGCCTTTTCCCGCTGTATCATTGGCAACAAAATCTATTTCTACTGGATCCATGATTAATCTTGTACAACGACTTTATAAACACTGGGTAAATTTACCAATAATTTTTCTACAAATATCTTTGTCGTCTTGTGGTAACCAAATTTATTTTTGTTGTCTGCATGATATTATCGTAGATGTTATACTCAACGATGCGAGGATCTTAGCATCGAGCATGTATCGTAATAACACTATTGGTGCCCAACCACGCTGATGTTTTTGCGCAACAGTCGTTGGGTTTGACATTGGTATCTGGTTTATTAAAATGACGGCTGAACCAAATTGGTATTACAGGATAAATACTCGCTGAAAACTCAAACTATTCAATCTCGGTAAATCCAGTAAGATCGATATTTGGTAGTGGACGGTTTATTGAAACTAGTGTCATTTCGTGAGTTGGGTGCGTGAATCATTCAAATAACGATGACACTCGCCAAGTCCACGAACCGCCACCGGGTAAACTGATAAATTGCCACATAAATCATGTCAGATGAATTATATGTTGTGTTCCAAAGACCACCATGACCAAATTCGATACAAGAAGTAGACATACCACTGAGAAATTCATTTGGTGTTGGTCAGGTTTTTTTTTTTTTTTTTGCTTTGTTATATGCACAACAACAGACGACTCCGTAAAACAATTTTTGATTAATTCATCATTGTCTATGTTATATTTTACCAAAATATGTTTCATATTTTGTTGGAGTGATTCATTCCAATAAATAACTCTAGATGGTAACATAGACTGATCAAATGTTGATTCATCATTAGAATCATCCCCATGAAATAACCAGACTAATACAGGATCATGCTTACTTCCGTTGTAGATTTCTTCGTAGATATTGCCATTGTAAAATCGTATTATTCTCTCTCTTGGAAATTTTGTCACAGAGTCGGTCCATGCATGTGAATTATGATCAATTAATATTATTGGAACACTGCGCATTCAATATTTGTTCGAGTTATATAAAAATTCATTTGTTATTGTTTTTACAATTATCGGAAACATTAATAATTTTTCTAACTCAGTTATGTCATCTATGTTAGCTCCGGTCGTATTGATATATTTTTCCCAATAGTTTATTTTTTTAATTCTTGATTTTGTTAATTTGTTACCACGTTTTGAGTTTACAAAATGCTCAAGGATACGTTAAGCTGCACAATTTAGTGAGCCTATTTACATTGGAGTAAGAGTACCTATATCTGGTTCATTCAAACGATAAAGCGCATAAACAACTGCGGTAACTTAATAAGCGTTATTGTGGCATGGTTTGTCAATTCCGGTGAAAATATCTGCTTTAGAATTTTAATTTATTGTGACTACATAATTATGTCTCCGTGATTGCTTAACAGGATCGAGTTTGTCCCGAATAATCCAAGATGGACCATCTTAAGTAATATGTTTGACAATAAATTTTATTTTAAATATGTACTTGTTATTGTCGTGAAGATTATCAATAATAGTAGCCTCTAGTTTGTCATCCATTGTGGAATCAATAAATGTTCCATCACCGTCTATCTTGAACGTTGAAAAATCATGGGAAGCACCATCATTGATAAATTCATTCCTTGCTTGTTTGATACAATCATGCAACTGTAACTCAGATAGTAATCGTTTTCTGTCACCTGGTAATCTGTCAAAATCTGATTTGGTGTTGTGATCTGGCTCAATCGCAGACAACCTTGTAAACCCATCTTGTGTTGCTTTTAGTGATCTGATGTAATTTTGATAAGATTTAAATCTATTTATGATTTTGGTAATGTGATTTTGTTACCGGCGAGATCTTGATGCTTTTGCTGTTGTAATCTTGCTTCATCCAATCAATCCATGCTATATAATTACTTTTCTTTAATATATATTATACACTAAGTCTAATGCAACTTTCATCTAATTAGACTTTTGCTAATAGTATAAAGTTAAATCAGACATATAATAGTTGTAACTGGCTAATGATGGGGTCAGGTATCCAACGTGGAAAAAATTGTAGCAATGATTAGTGTGTGCTTCATTTACAGAGCGTTGGACGTTGAAGTACCGGACCTCTACAATGTCTAAATTGTGGAGTTGGTGTTAAGGGAAAAACACAGTTGTGTGTAGTTTGGGGTGGAAGAAAGTATTTTGCGTTGAATGCGTCTGATGACGTAAAAATAAGAAAAAGCCGAGGATTACATGGAGAGATACATTAAAAATGTATAAAGTAAGTGACAACTCAATTGATCAAATAAGTGAAGACTCAGTTGACCAAGTGGTACCCCATGAAGGGACCTTATGAATTGGTATAACTGGCAATAAAACTGGCAATAACTTGGCAATGAACTAAACTGATACATAAACAAAGCTCAGCCTGTACTGTCTATTTTTTGCTGCTTAAAATTGTATCATCTTATTTTGTTTTGGCCATAATTTGGTAAATCAGGGCAACAAAATAAACCTTGTCGGATTCACCAAAAAATATCAAGGAAGCCTCAAATTTGACCAACAACAGCCAATAACAGTTTTTCGTACAACGACTGGTCACCGAAATGGAGAGTTGGATACTTTTTAAACCATCCACCCCCCCCACCCACCCCCGTTCTGCATCTGATTTGTTGTGAATAAAAATATTCATATTTTATGGCACATAAAAAACATCATGATGTGTAACTTATAGTTTTATGTTACTATGCGTTGGTCATTCCAACGGTTCCACGTATTTTGTTTTGGGATTTTTTGCTGACTTTTTTTACCCCCTTCCTTCCGCCATTCTCTCTGTTCACCCCCTCTTGCTTCTGCCTGTAGCACACATGACCCTGAGCCAGGATCTGCTTGGTTACTCCCTCAGTTCTCCTTTGCACGCACAACGGAGGTGCTGATGGCTGCATTTTCGAAGAGCACGACGATAACCTTCAGGCTCTTGGCTGGCGTGTTATTGTTCATGTTCCATACGTTGTCGCTCAACTTGACTGCAACCTTGCGGAGCCTGGGCATGCGGGTGTATAGGAAGTCTACGTGTTGAGGGTTTTGATTCTTGACCATGTGGGCGAGTTTGGCGTTTAACACTACGTCAATTTCCATGTGAAGACGAATGATAGTATAGTTAGCTACTTTGTTCATACTTTGGGGGACTATTCTATAGCTGGTGAATGTAATCTCAAAGGTCAGACGTTCGACGAGGCTCTCTTGGTAGCAGGCCATGTGGTGGTAGAGAAACTCATAGTTCCCATAAGCTGCTGCAATAGAATCATATGGCTGCGTAGCACCTATAGCATTGCCGGCTGCTGTACGGATCCTAGTGCAGTTACCGGTCTATTTGAGTCGATACTCAGCGTTGGACCGATTCTTGTTCGTGAGCCACAGGTCCATGTAAATTCCCCAGATGTCAGAGTTGTTCAAGACGCCACCTGCATCTCTTTTATATTTAAGCTAATCTTTATGACGATCTCTCTCACGAAGTTATTTACAATTCACCAGTCAGCATATGACGTGTATCAACGCCAGATAGTCTTATGGTAAAATGACATCATTTATTTTTCTGTATATTTTGGGAATCCTTTTTTTACTACGTCTTGGGTTGTAGCAATCATAGCAAAATGATTGATTCATGCGATAAACAGCGCTATGTTTCAGAAGATAAATGACTTCTTTAGCCACGCTATTTGTAAATATGCTACGATTGGAGGAGGTGTCCTAGTTATCATTTAGGTCAAACCCATTGTGCTTTTTATTTATATTAATTCCGCTGCCACCATTCATCTTTGTATTTCAAAGAGGAAAAATTCATTACAGAGAGGGAAAACTCTATATAAGGTGGCATACCATTGATTGTTGCAAAATACCTGCACAAGGAATCGAACCTGTGTTAGCAAACACAACCGGCAATTGTTTTTCTATATCGATACGTATTATGGCTCTAAAATTAGTATTTTGTGAACGACCATTTGGTGTTGTGTTTCATTAGATTGCTTTGGACAACTCAACTCCCTGGAAAAGTTCGAATTCGGCTCGGCTAGCTCATGTTTCTAAGTCACTTGCTCACGCGATTGTTAGTGTTATGTTTGCAATGCCACAGTACATATGCGTATACTGTAGTCAATACCATGGTCACTTGCAATTTTTCGCACGTGCGTGATAATGAATGTGTGTGTGTGTGTGTGTGTGTGTGTGTGTGTGTGTGATTTGGATTTTTAATGTAGCTTTAACAATTTTTCAGTCATCGCTACGATGTCTGCAGTGTGGCAGTTTAAAGTGATGTCTAGCATTGGGGCATCATGCCGCTGACATGTAGCATGATGTCCTACCCAGTCACATTATCCTGACACCCGGCCGACCAGTCCCAACACTAACCTCTTAATGCGTGATAATGTGAATAGTTACTAACTGAAGCCCGTTTTGACCAATAACGAATAAATATTGATATTCTAATTTATCAGTTACATTTTAAACGTAATATTTGTACCTATCCCGGATTAGACAACGTTCAGGTCCATAAACTAGTCTCAGGCAGTTTGTTAGCTGGCCGAGTCTAAAATCGTTTCGCTGTATATACACCGATTTTCCGAGCTGAACAATATTAATGCCAAGCATTACTTCTTAGTGGTGACAACAGTCTAATCTCTGAATGCAAACATCTTCAACATAAGTAACATGATATCTCATATCTCATCTCTCTTTACCATAACCAACATAATGAAATGTGTACCTGTCCATTATTGTTCTGGTATTAAACACGTGAAATAATTTGCTCCATATATCGTACGTTTGATCACCAACTGGGAATCCTTCACTTCAAGTACATTCGGACTTGTATCAATAGTTGATGCTATAGACGAAATTTGAATGCAGTAATGTTTGACATCTAATATCACGCTTCTTCTATGTTTTGAATAAGGTCCAAAATAGATAGAGACAAATGTTGTATAAAATTGAGAAAATCTTATTAAATGACAATAATTGAACCTTTTCGAAGCAGACATACAAACTTACAAACTCACGACAACTGATTTCGTCTTGTGATAACCATCAAATGTAATTTGCCCGACTTCTGTACGCATTGAGATCTTCAGTGTCTGTGGGGTTAACATACCCAGATTACGAGATTCAGCAGATATGAACCTCATGATCAGCTGGTTGTTATTGTTCATCGATCTTTCAAGTTTGTAATACTATCTTCTCTAATCTCATATCTTGTCTCATTTTAAACCAAAATTTATTTAATGTTGTGCGTGTATACTAATCGACAGAAACAGCTGGCTAAATGCCACATGCTGGCAAAGCATATTTGTCTTTTGAAATGAGGCGTTTTCAGTGATTGCTTCTAAGCAAAGTATTGTTTCTGATTTACAAATAGGAT
Source organism: Megalonaias nervosa (assembly GCA_016617855.1). Lineage (NCBI taxonomy): Eukaryota > Metazoa > Mollusca > Bivalvia > Unionida > Unionidae > Megalonaias > Megalonaias nervosa. The sequence continues at coordinate 24,652 of JAECUM010041656.1, forward strand.
AGGAATAATTTTAAACAATGTCAAAGCAAAGACACATCACCAACCGGCCTATCAAGTCTGTGAGACAACTAGAGTTGTACTTGATTAAATCTATCTTTAAATTAAGAAACATTCTTAGATGCATAACTTCAAACACTCTTGCTTGACAACAAATGCATTTAAAGAAAAGAACAAATTTGAAATTAAAATAAATGGAAACGTATAGTTCGATAGTTGGATGCACATCTTGACATACATATACATATACATATACACTGGTGATGATACATACATACATACATACATACATACATACATACATACATGCATACACATCCTTCCACCAATCCATCCATCCATACATCCATACATACATACATGCATACATAGAAAAGTTTTCTAAACGGAAGGTTGCCCCGGGAAGCACCATATTTAAATATCTGATTGTCCAGCAAAGACAAGTCGCAGTTCGATTAAAAATCTTCATGACCATTCCAGTTAGAACAGTATATGATCTTTGATCCCAAAGGTGGCCTTAGATTTCTTAAATTTATATCCTGGGAAATCCAAAAGCTCCTATTTTTATTTTTCATTGTAGGTAAACAGTTGTTGTTTGTGATTTTGAATACCTGCAAACTTTGTAATGTATTAGCCATGGCATTTGTCTTCTCCAGAATTTTGTAAATTGATGCGGTTTTTAATTCCAAACAAAAACAATAAATCTGTTACTTATTATAAAATAAAATACCTGTTGAACGAGTAGCATGTCCGAAGTACACACCTCAAACCAGTTTAATTCTCTCTTCTAATAAGCAAAAACGGGATGTTAACAAAGCCAGAACATAACAAAAATTAAATAACGTTTAAAATTAGACAGAAATTATGATCAATTAATAATACACCTGTTGCTGGGATACATTTTAGGCCTCGTGCGGTGAGAAGCTTCAATCACTAACCGCATTTGAAAGAGACACTATTTCTTTCTTGTTAGATTATGCGTTTCCCAGACAGGTGGTGTCGCTACAACAGGTATAAAATACTAGAGGGTGTGATACGATGAAAGAGCCTGCTTTTCCTGTGGAAGTGCCATGCAAACATATTTCAAAATTATTTATTTACTTTTAATTTTCCCCGGCCGAGTCATACCAAAGACTTACAAAAATGGTACTAACAGCTGCCTCGCTTGGCACTCAGCATTAAGAGGTTAGTGTTAGGACTGGTCGGCC